>LZPO01117766.1:2200-12694 GCA_001675575.1 Neotoma lepida
AACAGAGATACAATAGTCAAAGATTGAACAATGTAGTATCTTTATTTCTAAGGATTCTAGGAACCACCTGTGTTCAACATTATTCTCTGGCAAAGTTATTGCCAGCCTTGTAAAGAGAGACGGATAAAAGATTCCTGTAAATAAGTTTTGAGCAAAATGTATGAAGAAACAAAGTAGTATTAAAAGAAGGGCACATGAATATAAAAGACATTTTCATGGAAAAATAAACACATGAAAAATTGTTCAATATCACTAAGTACCAGGGAATTGCATTTCAAACCCATAATGATATTATCTCTCACCAGCTAGAATGCCTGCATCAAAATCAAATCTAACAAAGCCTAATGAGGATACAGGGGACTCACACACTCACAGTGAGAGTGTAAATTAGCAGCTGTTGTAGAGGTGGTTTGGCAATAACTTTGAAGTACCTTTAATGGATAAATACTACTATATCTCCAAAGCAGATGAAAATGTTGTATCAGCACAACACTGAAATGTCTCATGTTTATTTCAATACTGTTGATAATGGCTAAAATACAGAAACAACCCAAACTTCAACCAGTGGTTGGATGGTTAAGAAGAATGTCTCTCTCTCTCTCTCTCTCTCTCTCTCTCTCTCTCTCTCTCTCTCACACACACACACACACACACACACACACATGCACGCACACACACAAGCACGCACACACACAAGCACACATGCACATACACACTATACTGTTCATCCATAACAATGATAAAACACTGTCACGTGCATCAGAACAGATGGACTATAAACCACTGTTAAAAAACACAAGCCAGACACAGAAAGACAAATTCCAAATGTTTTCATTCACTAAAGAAACTAAAAAGTCAATCTTACAGTAGAATGGACTGGAACAGTGGTCATCAGAGACTGAGAAGGGCAAAGGGGAGNAGGGACAGAATGAAGGAGGATCATCAAAACACAGGTAGAGACTAGAAATTAGATTAGGATCTTGTTTCCAGTAAACAGTAGAATACAACAAACTATGTTTTCAGCAATAACTTGAACAAGAGTCTGGTTTCCCAGTACATGGATGATGAACATTTGAAGAGATGGAAGTACTTATGACCTTGCCTTGATCACTACACTGTATATATAGACCAAATTATAATTATGTATCTCACAAAATATATAAACACTATGTCACAATAAAAATTTTAATGGAAACTATTTGAAACATGACATTGGCTATTTCAAAAATTACTAAGAGGTAAAACACTCCACCACCACCCTTGCCTCCAGNAGTAGATNTAATCAGTCTTTTAAATTTTCTATAAACACGTANAAGACCTTTTTTCTATTACCTTCTTTCTTGTTAGTTTTAACTTCCTGACTGGAAAAATCACCTTGTGTTGTAAGATTACATGATGTAATCTATGTTTAATGACATTGTCTTAATAATAGTCTGTAAAATGTGGGCCATACAGCTTCACATAATTCCCTCTGGATAGACTTTTCCTTTATCTTGTTTTAGAAATATTCATCATTTCATTTCGTGTAGAAAGACAGTATTTCATTCTATTTCTTTTTACATTTATTTGTATGTACGTGAGTGTGCATGTGTATGTATGTGTGTGTGTATGTATGTGTGTGTGAATGTGTGTATTTGTATGTGTATGTGCGTATTTGTATGTGTATGTGCTTGTGTGTGTGTATGTGTGTTTGCCTGTGTGTACCTGTGTACGTGTGTGCATCTTTTACCCATAAATTAGTACATGCATGTTACTGTGCTTGTGCAGGTTAGGGAATCACCTGCAGGAGTTTATTCTCTGCTTCNATCCTGTAGATTCCAGGATTGAACTCTGCTTTGTTAGGCTTGCATGGCAAGACTCTTTAACTATTTATGATGCAAAATAAAGATACACTTTTATAATCTAGCAAATGTTAATCCAGTTGTGTCATCACACAATTTTCTCAGTAAATTCCTTTTGTCATATAGCAAANTTCCTTATTTATGAAAGTTGAGTCCTGGAAAAAAAAGAAGACATTTGTTTAAAGTCAAATTAGTAAGTGAACAGCATTCAACAATATCCAGCAGGAAAGCATGAAGCCCTTCAGCTGTGCAGTCATGACTGGCCCTACAACGGACATGGGATTGATTCAAGCCCAGATAACAGCAAAGGAGAGTGCAGGGGTNGGGGTGTCAGAAGATACCTTGAAGCCTTCATCTCTAGGCCTAACTGGGTTTGCCTTTCCTGTGATGTCCATCTAGATCTATATGTGAGAATTNAAATGCGCAACACCCCAGCTGCTTGCTGCAAAGGTTGGTTGATGTGGCATCCAAATGTCTACCCTTTCCTACTATGTTCAGTGTAAGGGAGGAGCTGCCACAATTAAATCAACGAATCAATTAAGGGCAGCCCACCTTGCATATCTAGGTGATATGAGGTATGCAAGATAGAATCTTTGTTGAAACTGGGGTAACCTATAGAGGTCATTGCAACTACAGAGACCACCCCCTCACCCTCCCACACACACAAACACACACACACACACACACACACACACACACACACACACACTGTATTATCTGAGCTATTATTTTTATTTGTTTGGTTTTTTGAGGCAAGGTTTTTCTCTATGTAACAGCTCTGGCTGTCCTGGAACCCGCTTTGTAGACCAGGCTGGCCTCAAACTCACAGAGATCCACCTGCCTCTGCCTCCTTAGTGATGGGATTAAAGGCATGTGCCACCATGCCAGTTTTGAATTTTAAATCAATACAGGTTAAGTTTTCCTTTTGGCTTGTGAATCCTGCTTCTCAAACTGCCTTGCAATTGTGCTTGAGAGTACATTCTCTTATGAACTTGGTGTACACAAGTTTCTATGTCCCATTGCTTCAGTGGAACCTGACCTAAGACATATTTGCCTTTCCTAATTATCAATGAACTGATGTAGAGTGACTGACAACACAGGATGCCAGCTCAGGCTCATCAATTTGAAAGTGGGATCTTCTGTTACACATTATGTGGTCCTAAAATTGAGCACCTTTTCAGATGACAGTCCAGCTTTATTTTGCTTTACATTGCTTAGAATATTTTCAACACAAAAGATCACCAGCGTACTTGAAAACCCTGCACTGCTGTTCATCAATTCACAATAATTTACAGAATTGTATACTATTAGGTTTGTAAAATACCACATCAATCATCTAAATTTTATAAATGACAGATGACTTGATTCCCCACTGCTACACTTACTACACAACATCTGTGTTTCTTTCTGTTATGAGAGATAAGGGTCATTTTGTAGACCACTGTTTCGTTTCTAGTTTCTATCCAGTACTTCGTATGTAACGGTTGCTTAGGCAGTGTTTACACATGGAACTTGGGAAATNTGGGAACATAGACAACTAAAATGAATGGACCCTGGGGACCACCCTAGCTTTTTCCTTTTGTGTGACTTTTAATATCTAGTGGCTGGCATTCTCAATTCTAGGACCATATGATATTGTATTCATGTGTTCCATTGATTTGACATGATAGGGTTAAAATACAATATANTAATTCTCCCTGACAATATTTAGTTCTTTCAATNTACTTAATTCAGTCTTCATATTTTAACTAGAGAAATCATTCTAAAATAAATAAATAAGCAAACCAGAAAGACATAAGAAAACAAGTTTAATGTCCCTGCTTCCTACATTAAATCCAAACTCGTTGCTCAATGATATGGTGAACACTGCTTACATGTCCACAGTTAGCTGCTGCACCATTTCTGGCATCTGCATCCAGGCCCCTTCCTCCCAGTGTGCCTCTGCTGCTGCAATGCCATCCCCATNGCTCAGCATTCTGATATGACCACATTGTACTTGTGTATTATACATCCTTAAAGTAAATCGTTACTTATTTTACTTCTATTTATTTATTCATTAATTTATTTTTGTATTTTTGAGACAGGTTCCCTCTGTGTAGCCCTGGCTGTCCTTAAACTCACAATGTAGACCATATTGGCTGGCCTCAAACTAATAGAGATCCACCTCCCTAGGCTTTCCCCGGCATTGGGATTAAAGGTGTGNCCCACCATGCCCATCTATTTAAAAGAACACATACCAGTTTTTAACTTTGTCACAGAGTGTTTAAATATCTTGCACAATGCTCCAGCTCCATGAATGATGGAGCAAGTTGTTTCTTAGTTCAATAGCAATCAAAAATTTCAAGTTTGGAGGAATTTGAAAAATAAAGAGATAATTTTCTAGTTGAGGTTGAAGAATTAGCCCATGGATGGTCAAATGTACCGCAAGAAAGACATTCATAGAAGAGGATTCAGATTAGTTTCTGGTCCTTGTTTATTTACATATAATGTCTGTGCTTGTTATTCACAGTGGAGTTATATTCTGTAAAGTTGCAGCAAACACTGAATCAATGCAAAAACTTGTTTTACATNTATTTCTGTTCAAAGGCACTTTAACATGTACTGTTGATTTGATTATATTGCACTCAAGAACAACAGCATTATAACTGGTGCTTCANTGAAGCTTGTCTAACACACAGGGGTTCTTCTTAGAGCATGCCAGAGCCTTCTTGCTGTTAAGAAAACTAGACAGGATACTTCACCACAGCATGGGGGTACCCTGTTAAGTGGTAAATTCACCAGCAAAAAGAACAAGAGTGTGAAAGCACAACNAGGAGGCCAAAGTAAGGACACTTGTCTACAATCCAAGGACCTCAACAAGAAAGCAGGCAGCTGCTTTATTCCAAGCCAGCCAAGTACTTGCAGTTGCATAATTCAAGTTTTTTTCTGCATTGATTCCATGCATAAATGATCAGGATAATGGCATAAGCATTGATTCTAGTTTACAAATTGACATTATCTGGGGGAAAATTTGCAAATGTAGATAAGAATGCTGACAATACTCAAACACAGGATTGAAACTTGGAAGAGCTGTGAAGACTCATTCTGTGTTCTCTTGGTTGGTGATGTTTTTCAAAACTCAAATAGTACCATTTGATCATTTCATTTCTGGAAAGTTTAGGTATTTACATGGATAGTAGCTAAATCTGAGTGGGGAAGGGGCTGGGGTCAGAATAATAATAATACAAACTAGTGAGCAGAAGCAGAGGCAGTCTGTGACTCCCAGCAATCCCTGCCTCATTCTCCAGCTGCATGGAGAACTTGATCACTGTGGACTGATATTTGTGATTAAATGGCTGTCACTACTTCTGCTGCTGTTGCATGAATTTTCTTCTATAGAAAATCTTCTGCTGTTACTTCATGAACAGTTTTCATCCCTTTGAAGTTCCTTTGAGGAATACCCTTTTCTTTTATAGCTAAGTGTTTTTTTTTAATTAAAACTAATCTAGGAGAATATACTTTACCTTCCTAATAAAAAAGGTAATACAAAATTCAGAAAAATTAAATCATATCTTGTTACTTGTTAAAAGAAGGCCATTTACACTCTGCTTATGAGTTCTATGGTTACAATAGGTGATATCTTGGGTTTCTTTTTTTTTCTGTCCTTCATTTCATGATTTTGATGAAAGAGAAGGCCACTGGCTCCCTCAACTAAGCACTAGTGGACTGGAAAGGGACCTTCCTCCAGGCCCTCCCTGGATTCTCTTTTTCAGTATCTAGCCTCGCAGAACAAAAGCCCACATGCTATTAACCAGATGCTCCACAGAGAATTAGAAATCCTGAAATAATGCACAGCCATGCCCCCACGGAAGAATGCATTGGCGCAGACTGATTTTCTGTCTGCTTTAAATCACACTAGGTAATTTACAGCCTGTCATTTCCTCACTGAGTGGGAGGAATTCTTCACATGTTATCAATGAAAGTGCAATATAATTTAAAATGTTCTGCTCTCTGACCCCTGGATTCAGTTTCTTCTGAGGGGAACGCATAATGCATAAGTAAAGGGAACTGCNGTGAAANAGATCCCTCATAAATGTAATCAGTAGCAGAGATGAGAGGAAAGGATGGAAAGAGTGAAGACAGAAAGGAGATAACACAGGTCCTTTCAAATACTGATGAAGAGAATAAGGCATGCCAGTGTGACCACTAGGTTATTCGCAGGAAGGAGCGATAGCAGGCCTGAGAGGCTGCCACCAGATCACAAAGTGTTTCCGTCAAGATGGTGGAGCTAATGCAAGCATCTTATTTCACGCTCACCTCAAATCCCATTAAGTGAAAATCCTACTGAAATAACAAGTAATATTAAAGGAATAAATTCATAAAATGGTGGAAAATAAGATCAGAGCCATCAATAACAAAACTTTGAATGATAGAGAGCACACTGAACAGAGAAAATTTGTCATATCAGCACCAAGAATAGCAAATCCAAAGAATATGGTGAGAAAACCCAGGAATTTACCAGAATAATGAAAAGTGCTAGTTTTGGAAAGCTAAGGTTTGAGCAGTAATCCCTGTCTAACTCCATAATTTCCACCCTTTAATCTAACTGCCTCATAAAATATGAGAAGAAAAACTACTACCACCTCTTCCATTTTAACGTCTCTGAAAAGAAGGTAGCAGGATTATTTTCTAGAGTCATCATGACAGGATCTATTTATCAAGCTCCAGACTAGAGGGCAGAATGGCCATGGCTATCATGCAGTTGAGTGTGTACTTACTAGTCACTTTTGCTGCAGTTCTGACAAAATAACCTTACAAAAATAATGTAAAGAAAGAAGGGTACATTCTGGCTCACAGTTTGAGGGGACTGTCCATCATGGCAGGGAAGGCATNGTAGCAGGNGTGTGAAGCAGCTGGTCACAGGACATCCACAGTCATGAAACAGAAGATGAATACTGATGTTCAGCTCACTTTCTCCTCTTTATTCAACGTAGAACCTAAGTCCATGGGCTAGTGTAACATATATTTAAGGTGGGTCTTCCTTTCTCAGTTAAACCTGTTTGGAAATACCCTCATAGATTGCAGTTATATTTCCATCATGATTTTAAACCCAGACAAGCTGACAATAAAGATTAACCATCCTAAACATACCTCTTATCAACTTGAGACTGAAACATATTACTTTACATCATAGCATCCCATTCCTTACCCCAGAAGTCACATTTTCACCTCATAATTCAAAATGTATTTACTCGGTCACCAAAATTCTCCAACAGTGTTCAAAAGTCCAATGCTCAAAGTCTCTTCTGAAACTTAGTACAAACTCTTACCTTTAAGCCTCTACAAAAATAAGTTAAAAAAAAAAACTTCCAAAAATACAATGGAACAGAGTAAGCACAATGACATCATGTGGGCTCTGACAGACTTGGACATTCCCAATCTTCAAACTCTGCTGCCTACAGCACACAGAAACTCTGGTTCCACTACACACCTGCAGCTTTCCTTGGTAGATGTCACATGGTCTTGTCATCTCCAATACCCTGTGCCTCTATTACAACTTTGTATTCACCGTCCCATCTTCATGAACTTCCTTTCAGGAAATCTGACCCTGTCACACATCCTGGCTCAGTAGCTTTCTAGAACTCAGGTGCATGATTGCATGGACCCTTCATCCTTGTGTTCTCTTTAACGATNCTAATCCTTTTTAAAACAGCAATTGTATTTTCTATATCCCCCTTTTAAATTTTATTTATTAATTTGTTTAGATTTATTAAAAACAATTGAAAATTCTGTCCTATTCCTTCTTTTCCTAAACTTTACTTTTTTCTATGCTCTGTACCACTCACTGCTCTGTTTCTCACCATGAACCCAANTAAGAGGGATGAGCAGTAACCATTCCACAAGCTAAATGCTATCCTGCATTGAAATTTCTCCTAGCAAAATAAAATGCTCCCTTACTTTTGGATTTAGCTTTCCTGAAGTTCTCAAGACAAATGCAGAATGAAGCCAGATTCTTTGCCAGAGCACAGCATGGATGGTCTTTAGCCGAGATTCTGTTAGAATTTTTGTTCCTCTTTAAAACCTCATGAACTGAGCATTCAGTAGCTGAATTTCTCTCAGGATTATAGTCTTCTAACCTCCTACCAGAAATGCCCATTGAGGTCTGATTACAGCATTCTAATGTTTCTTAGTCTTCAGTAACCATCCCTGGCATATTCCTCTCACAAAACAGGCAGAAACTTGGTAACATAAAGTTGAAGGATTCATTATGAAGANAGTCTAAAATTACGAAGACAGTAAAACAAATATTCAACAGAATCATTCAAAAAATGTCCTAAGTCTTAATATTAAGCCCACCAAAATGAAAATGAATCTTACCAGAAATGTGAGATGGAAGATCATATATTTCTTTGTAGAGGAGGAGATAGGAAAGAGAGCCAAATTCTCTCTTTCAAAGTAGTTAGTAGTGCTGAAATTTGAAAAAAAATGCTGATATAGTATTTAGTAGTGTAAGAGAGAAAGAGATGAAATTTATTTATGGTATTTAGTGGTGTAAGAGAGAACTATGAAAGTCTATATAACTGCCATGGTATTTAAGTTTATAAGACAGAGATATGAAAGTCTGTATAGCTGCCATGGTATTTAAGGTTATAAGACAGAGATATGAAAGTCTATGAAGCCCATTCTGGTTCACATTTGAGATTAGTGCTGTGCCCTGATATAATCAGAATGGCTTCTTACAGCAGTGTTAATGTAGACACTCATAACTGGCCAACATGCCCAGAGTAAGTGATAATGTATTGTTCTGTCCTGATTGAGATAGCTACAGCATCTCCTTCAATGCTCAGGAAATTTATTTTTTGATAATCAGTTAATAAAAGTTATTTTTGATAATAAGAGAGTGTACAAACTATGGAAGATCCATAGGATAGGAAATGTGCAGCAAAAAGATGTCTTCTGGACATGATATAGCCATAATAGTCAACTCACAGCATGCTGCTGTACATGACTGGTTAACTCATAAGCCTGGGCCCATCAACATGTCATCGCGGATAGGGGAAGGGTCCATATGGCCTCCGCCCTTCTTGGGGGACTATTGGCAATTGGAGGTGCTGGCGGAGAAGGTTTTAGTTTCTTCAGTGGTACAGGTACTGATAAGTTATGCTTGCTCTAGCAAATTACCTCCCACCCACACTCAGGCAAGAAAGTCTCGTTAAGTTCAGTGGAACACACACACACACACACACACACACACAGAAGACATGAGAACAGGAAGGAGACTGGTTGAGAAGAAGAATTCCAACTAGAGAAGGGGAGAATGAGAGGATAAAGGAGGGCAAAAGCTACTAAGACTCATGATATGACTATAAGAAACTGTAAAACTAAATTTTAATGTTTAAAGAAAATCTGCTAAAAAAAAAGAGTTGCTTCAAATTACTGCATTTTGAGAAGAGGGAAATGAAGAAAGAGATGCAGATCACTGTCTGTCTTAGTGGCATGGTGGAATTAGGGACTCTTTGAACCTGGTACTTACTGTGGCTAGAGAGATGGTTCAGTGGTTAAGAGCACTGTTGCACTTCTAAAGGACTTGACAGCAGTTTCCAGCATCNGTGTTGGGCAGCTCNCAGCTGCTTATAAATACAGCTCCAGGAGATCTAATGCTCTCCTCTGGTTGATGCTGTACCTGCACACATGTGACATACATATAGACACACACATAGACATAAATAAAAATAAGTCTATTTTTAAAAATCTAGAACTTATTTAACTTATAAAATGTAAGCTCAAGGGCCAGAGAAATGCTTAATGGTTGAGAGCTCTTGTTGCTGTTCCTGAGGACTGGAGTTCAGTAACTAGAACCCACATCAGGCATCTCAAAACCACCTCTAACTCCATTTTTGGGAGATCTGATGCCCTCTGCTGGCCTCCTTGGGCACAAGGCATGCAAGGGGTGGACATACATACAAACAGGCAGCTCATTATACACATAAAATAAAATAAATACATTGTTAAAAAAAAACTTTAAGCTCAAAACAGTGACTAGATCATAAGGAAGTAGACATAGTTTTGATTGAATTTGATGTAGATAAGAAAAACTGTGGGGAAGAAACCAGCAGGCATGAAAGGAATGCCAAAGCAGGAGAAGGGAGAGCTAAGAGACTGACAGATTTAAGAGGTCNTGGGAAAGCCNAGGTGCACAAAAGAGCTCACTTTGTGAANCATGAGCATCAAAATCTCCTGNGAATGAAAGAAGAGCAGAGATGTCAAATAACATCTTCCCACACAGCAAGACTTGCTCTAGAACAACCTAGATGCAGGCATGCAAAGGACAGGCTGGCCTGAGCCTGGGAGGCTCCACAGGCTGTGCCAGGGCATTCCCTTCACAAGGCTCAGATGGATCTACATCACTAGTCAAGTTTTGACCTAAACATACAAACTTCAGAATGACAATTTCTCACAGAATGTATTCAGATAAAATAAATATGTGAGCTGGGAGTGGTGGCACTCTCTTTTAACCCCAGCACTGAGGAGGCAGAGGCAGGCAGATCTCTGTAAGTTTGAGGCCAGCCTGGTCTACAGAGTGAGTTGCAAGACAGCCAGTGTTCCACAGAGAAGCCTTGTCTTAGAAAAATAAAATTAACCAACTAACTAAATAAATAAATAGGTGAACACA
>LZPO01117766.1:31040-44552 GCA_001675575.1 Neotoma lepida
AAAAAAAAATTCCTTCTTTGAGTGAATATCAGGCTATGTCTGAAAATAAAAGCTTATGTCTATTAAATGTGCAAAACTGAATCAAAGAAATTTTGAAAGAGAGAACAATGAANGGCCATAAAATTAGTAACTCCAAGAATTCATATAAAGCATGGAAAAATTCCATTGGCTAGAGTAAGGACACCTATGGGATACAAGATGCACCCAGTAGGAATCTAGACATAGAATACTTTGTATATGGAAGTAAAGAAAAGTCTTCTAGATTAAATCCACAAAACAGAATAAAACCCCTAAGTTATCAAACTAATATGCAAGTACCCTCACTACCTATCAGGAAGACCTAATACTTTTAGTTAGAATACTAAAATTCAGAAAAAAGAATTGTTAATTAATAATGTAGTCTATCAAACAAAAGGTCAGCAAACATGAGAAAAAAATAAGAGATTCTGAAAAAAGTCAATCAAAAGAAATAGAATTATAAAAGGTAAGGATAAAGAATTAACACAAATGTACATTAAGGCCTTATCATAAATGGACTTTATGATATAAGAGAAGTATAATATGTATTTTAAATGTAAAGATATAAAAATATAACATTTGAAAGCAGAAATATTGAGTGAACTTAACAACATATGGGTCAACATACCATAAAGAAATAGGAACTATATAAAATGAAACAAAGGTAAGAGAAGATGAAAAATCATTATAAGAATTCAATGAACTATGGAAAATATCAAATTACCTANGATACTACAGCAGTGACTGAAGTCTCAGAAGATTCAAGGGAAAAAAAGAAGAGAGAAATATTTGAAGACACAATGACCAAATATTTTACTCAATTGGTGAAAACTATAAACTTGAAAATTCAAACACAATCTCAAACCCTAATCATACAATCATAAAGAAACTCAAGCCCAAGAATATTTTAAATAAAAAGCTAAAAAAGATAATGAATAGAAAATGTTTAAAGCAGACAGAAAAAACTTCAAATACAGATGAACAAAAATAGGCATTATTTCATGCTTATGATTAANAAAATACTACAGAAACTAAAGACACTACAAAGTTGTCTCTAATTTGTAGAAAAAAATCTGTCAGCTTGAAATTCTATAAAGATCCACAATATCTTTCAAAANTGGAGTAAATACATTTTTAGGCAAACAGGCTGAGATTATTTATTATCAACAATCTTATGATAGAAAAAAATTAAAGAATATTATCAGTCAAAGGAAAAATAATGACAGATGGGAATTTTGATCTATGCAGTTAATGAAGAATACAAGTGAATTGTGCTGGCTAATTTTATGTCAACACTACACAAGCTAGTCATCTAAAGGGAGGTTCTCAATTGAGAAAATACCTCCATAATAGCTGACTGTAGGGTATTTTCTTAATTAGTGATTGATGGGGGAGGGGTAAGCCCATTGTGAGTGGGGTTATCCCTGGCCTGCTTGTCCTGGGTTCTATAAGAAAGCAACCATGAGCAAGCCTTGAGGAGCAAGCCAGTAAGCAGCACTCCTCCATGACCCTGTATCAGCTCCTGTCTCCAGGTTCCTGCCCTGCTTGAGTTCCTGCCCTCACTGCTTTGGATGATGAACTGTTACATGGAACTGTGAATGAAATAAACCCTTTCCTTCCCAAGTTTCTTTTGGTCATAGTGTTTCATCATAGCAATAGTAACCCTAACTAAGACACAAATGGTGTGCACAAGGGCAAATATCAAAGTTAGTTTTTCATATGAAGTTTCCCTATCATAGTGATAATCAAACTCACAGTAAATTATATAAAATTCTAATTAATAAGTGGAAATCTGTGAAATGGATAAAAGTGAAAACTTGATGCTTTCTTAATAATATTTCAGTTATAAATGTGAAGAAAATTAAAAGCAATAGGAAGTATAAATATAGCTTTCAAATGCTAATGAAATGGAAATAAGAGTCATTATAGTAATGACAGTCAACATAGACTTCATAATAAGAAATGATTAAACAGTCCATTTGAGGGGCTGACAAAAGGGCTCAGCTTTTAAGAGCATATAGGGCTCTTACAGAGGACCTGAATTCAGTTTCCTGNACTCACAGCTGCCTGTAACTCTAGCCCCAGGAGATCTGATGCCCATTTCTGGCCTCTGCAGAATTAACAAGTTCATACTCTCACACAAATGTACATGTATTTGCATAATTAAAAATAAAAAATAAACCTTTCCTTAACTCCATGTGGTAGTTTGAACAAATTGTCCCCAATAAGTCTTTGTCATTTGAGTGCTTGGTCCCTAATAGGTGGCTGNTGGGGGAGAATTGGGAGGTGTGACCTTGCTGGGGAAAATATCTCACTGGGGGCCCCTCTGAAGTTTGAAATGACTCATTCTATTTCAAGTTAACAGCTCTCCATGCCTCCTGTTTCTCATGTAAAACTGTACCTCTTAGATGCTCCNCTAACTTCCCTTTTTAAAAATTCTTTGTGTTTTCTCTTTGGAAACTTTGCAATTGTAAATTCTTCTTCTGCTTCTTTGATATGTAAACCTTCTCCCACCCTTTTGCTTTGGAAGTGTAATTATCAAGAAAAATGGGTCCCTGTGCTGAATCAGAGCCTAAGCTCAATAAGCAATCAGCAGCACAGGGAATGCCTAAATCACATTGATCAACCCTTCCAACAATACCATCAATTTTTCTTTTTTTTTTCAAATTAAATTACATTTATTTATCGTGTGTTTATGTGCATTAGTGTTGTAGCGCCCATGTAAAGGCCAGAAGGCACCTTGCAGGGGTCAGTTCTCTCCTTCCATCATATTGGTCTTGGTATGTAAAAGGAGTGGAAAATCTTTTTAATAAAAAAAAAAAATTCAGGTTGTCAGGATTCCTGGCAAAGTGCCATTATCAGCTGAACCCTCTAGTTGGCTTAATATCATCTAATTCTTAGGGCTGTGTGTGTGGAGACTAGTTTATATAGTCCCATGCTGGAAAGGTTGAGACTGATGGAATTGTCTTGAACCAAGGAGATTAAAATTAATCAGCCTGGGCAATGTAGAGACATCTTGCCTCATCTATTCAAATGGTCCTGTGATTTCTGTCCTTGAGTTCATTTATTCAATACTCTTAATCCCACCACTCAAGAATAAGACACTACCACAATTAAAAGCCAAATCTGAAGCAAGCTTTAATTAAGTATTGGCCAGGTAGATGGACTTTGGCCAGGTCCATACCCAGGTACCCAGCAAATGTCTACAAGTCACTTTTTGCAGGGGCTTAAAAGGGCAAAACCCACAGTTCACCGCATTTCCTATCAGGTCCAATCAGGAGCAAGCATACATCCTGCCATATTTGCTACCCTTCTACCTCCCACCCTCGTGTCATCAAGCACACCTGGTGCAGATGGGTCAAACAAACCTNGGGCAAACAGGAACTTATTCTTAGCTGTCTTAATAGCAAACAGAACCCTTAACCTGCAAGGTATTCTTTTCCTGCGTTGGTCTCACATTTACTTGCAAGGTGTGTTTTTCTTGTTTCCCTCTCACAATNGCATTTATTGATTTGCATACTTTGAATCATCCTTGCATTTGTAAAAGAAGCCAACTTAATTGTGACNGATGCTTTTTTCAGTGTGTTCTTGAGCTCAGTCACCATGTTTTATTGAGAATTTTTGCATTTATGTTCATTAGGCTTAAAATTTTATTTTTTAGTTGTCTTGTGTCATCTGGTTTAGATCACAGGGCAATGCTGGCTTTGTAAATAGAGTTTGGTATCATTCCTTCTTTTTCTATTTTACAGAATGTTTTGAGAAACATTGGGGTTAATTTTTCTTTAAAAGTCTGTCATGAATCTATCTAGCCTAGACTTTTTAATTCGTGAGTTTTCATTAGTATCAGTCCTTCCTCCCCACTGCTTTTAATAGATGTTTAAATTGCATATCTCATCTTGGTTTGATTTGGGTAAGTCATAGGCATCTAGAAATGCATCCATTTCTTTCAGATTTTCCACTTTGGTGGAATATGTTTTTAAAACATGTCCTAGTGATTCCTGGGATTTCATTAGTATAAGAGTTATGTCAGCAGAGGAGAATGAAAGACTAGATTCAAATTCAAAACGGTGAGAGCAGATTTTCTTTGCCTAAGAGGTTGCCACCATCAAACCCTGCAGCTTGGTTCTGAGGTACATAACTTCCAGCGAGGGATGTGGCAGTGGCTTTTGCAGTCCTGATTAGGGATGAGGGAGGCCAAGCCTTCAGGCGACCCAGAAATTCCTTTTCTGGATAAACTCNTTTTTGAAAATGGGGATGGAGATAAGCCAGGAGGCCTGGTTTTATAACTTCCATCTGTGGGTTAGGAGTGTAAGCGATATTAAATGTCTTTTCTATCAAATACTATAAAACTTGCATTTGGAAAAANGATTTCTTTTTTTATCTTCCCCACCTTGTAAGACTTTTAATCAAATGTTTTAATCCTCCCTCCCCCAAATAAGTGGTAAAACTTTTATTACCCAAAAGTCCTCTGTTGTATTCCAGGAATTTGATGCCCTGGAGAAGCGACTCCATTCCCCCTCCCATCAGAAACTCGAATGACTCTATTTGTCCCTGCGGGGTCATTTTAAGACTCTTGCTAAATTAGGTTTCTACTTATTGTAGTTGTAGCTAGATTACGTTTCTATTTACTATAAAACTTAATTTTCTGTTTCTCACAATTGGGTTGTGCCCCATCCCTGTGACAGAGAATGGTCTTTAACAAATGTTCCAGGAAGATTTTCTTAACTGGTCTCGCTTCTGCAATTGTTTTTGCTTGTAAAATGCCCCACCTTATAAAGAAACTTGAGAAATTGACTCAGGGGTGTTCTACTGAACTCCAATTTAGGAGGTGACAGCTGCCAATTCAGCCCCCTGGTGTGCACAAGAAAGTTTACTTTAATTTGGCCATAATTTGCGGTNAGTGGTCTTTCTCCTCATGTCTGTAGGATTAACACTTAGCTTCATTTCCTATGCACCAATTCTTTTCAGACTAGCCAATCAAATAAGACTGTGCAGTCTGACCCAGCCAATGGGGAAAAAACACANTTCCATACTTATTAGAATAAAAATCAAATGCACTTCCTGTCTCTGAGTGTTCACTCTTCAAGCACACCCTTCTGATCAAATGTAGTCTGCCTTGTCTAGATGCTTCCGTTGGAGTAGTGGTCCCTTTCTTTTTGACTCTGAATTTATTACTATCCGAATTAAGTCAGATTGCTTNTTTTTGCAATCTCTGGGCTCTAGAGAGTGTGATGGCAGTAGTCTGCTTTCTGGAATTCCATAGGCAGCAAGTTTCTTGAAGCCTTGAGCCTGTTTTATGGCCCTGGTTTTGGGTGGGCAGGGGTTCCCTTTCATTGGTATCTGTTGTAATTGTTAATATGTGTGGAGATGAGTTTGAAAGAGTCTGAGATTCTTGTGTCTCCAAACAATTCACACAGAGACACATGGACTATAACAGAAAGAAAATATTTTATTAAAGGGGAAACAAATGTGCTTGGGAACACATCAGAGCTGGATCTGGATTGAGGTACTGNTCCAAAAGAAACCTAGTTGGGGACCTTGTGTCCTATTATGGGTCATTTACCTGTCATTCATTTCTCCTGCACCTACTCTGCTCTCTTACTTATAGCCAATAGTATGGAAGCCATTCTGCTCTTGTCCCTGCCTTCTTCCATATGTTAATTATGATGCCTCTAGACTCCATTTCTCCATCCAATTCTTCTATCTATAATCTCTCCCTTTCTTGTCTAGTTTCATTTTATTTTATTTTATTTTGTTTGCTCCTTTTTCTTTTTGGTTAGTTTTGCTAACAATTTATCAATCCCATCCCCATTAAAAAAAAAAAGCTATACACACAGTACACACAGTGCAGATATCCTTAATGTAAGAAGAGCTAAGACTTCATGTATCTCTCTCTCTTTTTTTGGTGGTTTTTTGAGATAGGGTTTCTCTGTGTAGCTTTGGTGCCTTCCCTAGAACTCAGTAGGTAGCCCAGGCTGGCCTCAAACTCACAGAGATCCACCTGCCTCTGTCTCCCAAGTGCTGGGATTAAAGGCGTGCGCCACCACTGCCTGGCTTCATGTATATCTTCATTTAAAGTTTTTTAAATAGTATAGATTCTGTGGTGGTTTGAATAGGAATGGCCCCATAGAGTCATGTGTTTGAATGTTGGGCCATTAGCTAGTGGCACTATTAGGAGGTGTGGCCTTGGTGGAGTAGGTGTGGCCTTGGTGGAGGAAAAGTGCCACTGTGGAGACAGCTTTAAGGTCTCATATGTTCAAGCTATGCCCAGTGTGGAACACAAGTATCTTGCTGCCTGTGGATCAAGATACAGAACTCTTAGCTCCTTCTCCAGCTCCATGCCTGCCTGCACTGCCATGATTCCTGCCATGATGATAATGAACTGAACCTCTGAAACTATAAGCCAGCCCCAATTACATGTTTTCCTTTATAAAAGTTGCCATAGTCATATTGTCTTTTCACAGCAATAGAAACTCTAACTAAGACATATTTCTTCCTTGTATGAATGAAAATTCCTTTACAGAAGTTGTGTTTGCCTGGCAACATAAAGAAACACGTAGAAAGAGTGTTTGTGTCTGCAGAGACTTATGGACTGATTAGAATTTTAGTACTCTGGAAAGACTGGGATTTTATAGGTTCAGAGGCTAATTACATTATCTCAGGCTACTTTTAGCTTTCTAGTCATTCCTTGCCCCACTCTGTATCTGAACTAAAACCTTGTGATAATAAATAAAAACTGTGATCATAAATAAAAACCTCATAGAAGCTATTAACTTAGAACTAACATCTTGTGATAAATAAAAAAATAACTTTTAGAATCTATTGACTTAGCAGAACATTAGCCTCTACCAACCCAAGAGATAAGAATGCCATCAGATAGCATCATGGGACTACTATAAAATAGCTCCATCTCACTGTTCCTGCCTCTCTGGTATACCCACCAATGTTTTTAAAGTTGCCTTTATGGTTTTGTTCTATAAAACTGTAAATACCCTGTGAAACTGCTTCCGTGTTGGAATATGGAATTTTGGGCAAGCTAAATCTGTGTTTGCAGGCCATGGCCACTCGAAATGGCTCCAGAATAAACTATCTCCTATTTCTTTAAGGTGACAGTTGTGGTTTTCACACAGACAGATGTATAATAATTTTCAATCANTTGAATAATGAGTTTTAAAAGATGAATTTGTTTCATTCTTCCTCTTTTCCTTGATGAAACTTCAAAGCAGAATTTGTTAAAACATGCTTTTCAGGGACTCTGTACATTTGGAAATAGCTGGCTCTGGCCCTGCTGAGCATGGTTGGTCTTTCTCTTGCTCGCTGTGTACTACTTGCCTCCTCTAGTAACTGTAGGATCATCTGCCAGTTGTATACAGAACTAAGAGACAGACACCAAGAAAAGAAAAATGTAGGCTTTGTGATCACAATCTGTAATTAAGAAGAGGCTGTCATATCTCTTCCTCCTTGCTTTTATGCTGGATTTTTATATGCTGGAATAATGGAAAGTTAAAACCCAAATCTTCATTTTCTTAATTTGAATAGAATTCATGCAGAGAAAAGTACTGAAAATGGACTATTTGGGAAAAATACAAAGGCACACAACTAATTAGATGCATAAAAACACTAAACTGCCTTTGGGCATACTCTAAGAATTAAATATTCACTCTAATAAAGTATTCTGATTACTTGAGAGTAACTGAAAGTATAGCTAAGCTGGGTTTTTTAAAAAATAAAATGTTTGCTTATGTNTGAATTTATTTTGCATAGACTTTGTCCACTACAATCTTCTATGAGGATTACCAATGTCATAGGGTCAACAGAACCAAAGCATTTGTCATTGGCCTATAGATGAGCAAAACCAATTTNAAAAAAGATTTATACACAAAAGGATGTTTATGCCAAATATAGACATACTTTATCACATCTAGGTATAATAACTGGTGAATCCAGTTATTGTAAACATTGTTCTGAAAGTCCAAAAAGAAAGCTGAGTCAAATTACACTTAATTTCCTTTAACATTACTTGGGATTTGCAGCAAAGGCCTTTTTCAAAGTCTGGGGAAGGCAGAGTGATTTAGCAAGACACTGACAAGTCTAACAGGTAAGAGCCCAAGACTATGCCTGTTCTTATTCATCTCTATTTTCCCAAATAGCATAGCATGGAACCTCACACAAAGTCAATACACACAAAGTGTTGACAGTGTTGGACTTTTAAAGACTTCAAGATTTTTCATCTGAATATGAGTTGTTGATGTGTTGAGTATTAGCAGGTTAAAAAATAAAAAGCCCATTTTATCTTCATCCAAAAATGATCGCTCACTTTAATGAGCATCTCCAAGTACCTTCAACAAAATCTTCTCTATGTGCTGAAACCCTCACAGTCGCAGGGTTTCTGTAATGGGCCAAACATTTAGTAGACCTAGAGTTCCACCCACAGTAGTTACATCAATGTATAATTCTCTGCATCAGTATTTCAACTCACAATAGCAAATCTGAAACCCTAAGTAGCACTGCCAAGTTCAAACACCGAAGGAGCAGATTATAAAATTCTCTAAGTTATTCTCCCTAACTGTGGCAAGAGGGGTAGGGGGTGCCTCTGCTGCTCATGTTTAGCAAGAACTACTTATTCAACATTTCAATGTTTTCAGGACCATGATGTCAGATAAATTTCTAATACTGAGATTTCTGTGAGCTCAAGAGGATAGAAAAGGTACACACTCCTGTAAAATAGAAAGAAATTAATTCATTCACCACTATACAATATGTATATGGGAGCAGATGAGAGAAAGCCAGATCATCCATTATTCACAAGACCTTTAGGCAAATCTCATTTTCTCTGACACATATCGTAAGAACACCAAATGTCCCTCAAGTCAGTGAATGATTCCATAAGAACCATCAGACATGGACCAATCAGCATTTCTTTCCAGCCTAAGATTTCAGACTACCAAGCTATTAGAAAAGGAATGAATGGAAAAGAAATAAATTCATAGCTGAGTTAAGAGAGCTGAAGGAGAATGAAGTAATTTTATAGGTTTGTATTTGTAATTTTCTCTTTTTAAGAGATGATATTTAAAAAAAGAAGATATAGGTAAATGTAACTATATCTTAATTAGTAAATGAACTGACAAGTACTGGTATTGTCTGTCATTACTTTATGTGAGGCACTTTGAAGATCAATTGGTGAAGCCTCAGCTCATGATGNATGTCCAAGATGATGCCTCCAGGCATACCAGCTTTGCTAACAGTCTTTTCCTGTGCCGGGACAATTTATTCCCCACATGCTGCCACATCCTACATCTCAAGAAAATGTAAGTTTTATTTCAAAGGGTGAAAATGAGAAAATGAAAGAAAAGTATAAGTGTATTCTTAAATAATCATGTCTTTAAGAGAATAAAAAAATCCATTATTTGGAAAATACCAAGTTTGTTATCATCTTCACACTGAATAATCAAAATTAAAAATAGGAAAATGTTACCATGTGAAATATGCTTTAACATTTCACACACACACGCACATACACACATACACACACACACACACACACACACACACAGAGAGAGAGAGAGAGAGAGAGAGAGAGAGAGAGAGAATAAAGTCAAAACACACAGCAAAATACGCAGATATGAAGTAAACACGAAAAGACAATGGCAGAGGCAAAACCATCTCATATGTGTTCATATGTTAGAGTTTGAGCTACATAAATAGCATTCCCTTGACATTGTCAAGCCAAGGAATTAAAGGTTCCTCTTACTGAAGATAAAACTTTAAGGCATGAAGAGAGATTATTTTCCACTCAGAAGTAGTCTGTACTAAGCACTATGGCTAACCTTTAGTCAGAATGACCGACTTTATATTTTTTCTTCTTAGTTTAAAAAATATAACTTAAGAGAATATGCATGAAAAACAAAATAAAAAAGAAATAGACAATAACAACAACAACTGGAACATTTATAGTGAACCTGACCAGATCCTAGTAGATAGGAATTTATTCCACAGTGAAGGATGTTATCATGCCAAGGTGGCCAAAGCTACCCTTCAGTAGTTTTTATGAGCTAATACAGGGTAAGTCTTGAGTAGGTAAGAAGAGTCACCTACAATGTCTGGAGAGAAAGGAGAAGCAGAGGAAGTGGAGCAGAAATAATTTTATTGTCTTCATGCCTCTTGAAACAGATTATATTGTATATGTGTGCAGATTAGCATTTGCATTAAAAAATAGACATCAGGAAAGGTGCATGGATTTGATATTTGGCACATCTAGTCATTCCTAAAGTGTGTGAGTCTGGGCAAGTTCTCATGTTAAACCTGCTTGTCTTTCACAAAAGCCTTGGAGGATCATTTGTTAGAATTTAATTTACAAGCGGCACAGATCATCACACGCAGATAGCACAGAATATGTAAGTTCCAATTGTCCTAAAGAGATTAAGATGGTAACATTATAAACCAGGAAACAATTCTACAACTAAAATGTTATCATTAAAAGTTGGTAATATTCAATCCTCCAGATTTGTCCTGATGCAGACACATTTCTCCTTAGTAAACCCCATGATTATTCTCCGATTAACTTCAGCCAAGGCACCAAGAAGAAAGAGCAGGCTGTAATCATCCCATACACAGACTTTATGACTTACATTTGCCGTTGCCAGCATTTACAAACCATCTTCATAAACCCAAATATTCATGTGGCATTAAGACTGTAACATACTCAGTCTAATTTTATGGTTTCCTCTCTCTCTCTCTCACCTACTCTCTATAGTTCTCAGATTCTAATGAGATGTGAACAAGAAGGTTTCCCTGTTCTAAGTAATCCCAATCATGTGACATCATCGTAAAGACAGTGACAGCAAGATAGGAACACATCTTATTTCGTTATTACATAGTATTACATAATACCGTATTATTGCTTACCCTATTTCTCAAGACTGGAGGTGAATGAAGTTATCTGAGCAATGAAGACCATTTGTGTGCTGTTGGGTTGTTCATTGAGAGCAATGTATGTCCCTCTCACTGTCTCTGCTCACTTTCTGCAGTTTCCATCATGAACAGAGTCAATTCTGTGAGACTCTGAACTACCTCTGTATGAGCCTTCCATCACTTCCCCTGTAATGTCCTCTGTTACAATGCTTAGATATATAAGGTCATCTTTTGGTAAGCCCTGAATGGTTCAAAGTCTGGAAATTATGAAAAAGAATGTATTTGTTTCATATAGATGCCATAGCCAAATACTACAAACTGTGTGGATTAAGACTACAGAATTTTCTTCTCTTGTGGTTTGGGTTGCTGGATGTCTGGGGCTAGTGTAGTCTGAGACATTTTTGCACTGAGATTCTAGTTGCAGTCTGCCTTACCTCTCCCTGGCTGATTACAGTGCTGTGATTCTTAGCATTCCTTGGGAGCAATGGCATCTATCCAATGACTGCCACACAGTGCTCTCTTAGTGTGTCTGCCACCCCATAACAACTTCTAGTCTTGTCTAGCACACAGGATACACCCTAATGACCTGATCTTAACTTGATTGCGTGCATACAGAATGTGGGCCTTCCACAAGTTTTCTGGTGAAATAGAAATCAACTCATAAATGGAAATTTTATAAAATATAACAGCACAGATTAGGANAATATTTCTTTTTGTATTTATATAATAAAAGCTACCCAGAATAANGGTTTCAACAAAGTAGGATGTTTAATGTGTATTGATTTGAGTTTAATTGACTTTTGTCCCATGTTGACATAAGCCACCTTATGTTTCCTTAATAACAGTACAGAATAAGTAGAATAAAGCTCTATGTACTTAGTTTTCTGTTGTTGTGATGAAACACCTTGATCAAGGCAACTTATGGGATGAAGAGTTTATTTAGGCTCACAGTGCCAGAGGATTAGAGTCCACATGGCAGCAGGCAACACACATGGCAGCTGGAGTAGCAAGCTGAGAGTTCACATCTTAAACCAAAAGCACAAAGCAAAAGNGCAAAGTGGAAATGCCCCAAGACTTTAAACTCTCAAAAGCCTACCTCTAATGACATACTTTCTCCAACAAGGCCACACCTCCTAAACATGTCCAAGCAGCACCACCAGCCAGAGAACTGAAGACTGAGTGTTCAAATAGAAGAGTCTGTGTGTGTGCATGTGTAGGTGGGTGGGTGGAGGTGGTGGTGAGTATTCAATCCACCATTCTAAGATTAAAAAAAAACAAAAACAAACAAACAAAAAAACAAACCCAAACTGGAATCTGATGATATTTTGTTTGTGCTCTAACAAATAAAGCTTGCTAGGAGATCAGAGTGTGGNACTAGCCACTAGAGGCCAGGCAGTGGTGGCACATACCATGAATCCCAGCACTTGGGATCTCATGCCTTTGATCTCAGTACTTGGGAGACACACGCCTTTAATCCTAGCACTTAGGAGGAGGAAACATGAAGTGATATGGCTGGGCAGAAGGACGAAATGATAAGGTGGGGTGGAGACAGGAGCTCAGCCTTTTAGGTCTGAGGATTCCTAGAGGCAAGAAGTCTTTCCAGTGGCTGCTGCTCTGCCTCTCTGATCTTTCAGCTTTCACCCTGGATATCTGACTCCAGGTTTTTATTATTAAGACCAATTAGAATTCACGCTACACTGGAGTTAGTGATGACTACAACTATTTCAGTGCTGTGAGGGACATTTCCCCTCTGGAAATCATGGTTAATCTTCCATTAAAGTGTATGTAAACTGTGTGCGTGTGTGCACACACACATGTGCACATGCACACATGCTCATGCACACACATGTGGAGGTCAGAGGACAAGTTGCTGAAGTTGATTCTCTCCTTCCCCCCTGTACATTCTGGGGATCCAATTCAGGTTATCAGCTGAGGTAGGTACCTTTATCTACTGAGACATTTCTCCAGCCCAAGAATATGTATTTCACCACCAAGTATATGTTCAATAATCCTTACATTGTATGCACACAGGTATATGCTAAGGCACTCTAAGTATTGTGTTTATCCTGATTTGGATGTGAAATGTCCCCATAGGCATTTAATGCATTTGAACACTTGGTTCCCAGATGGTGGCAGTGTATTGGGATATTCTGGAAACTTTAGGAGGTGAGGTCTATCTGCAAGGAGTAGGTCACTTGAGGGCAGGTCTTATTAGTTATATATAGAACTGACCTGGCTAATGCCTGATCTCTGTGTTTCCTGCTACATCAAGATGTGAGCCCACTGTTTCACAAGCTTTTGTCAACACAGATGATACCAACTTCCACCTTACTTTACCCACTGTGATAAGCTGTAACCCCTAAACCACAAAAACAAACTGAATCTCTCCTTTGTTAACTTGATTTTTGCCACATGATTGACCACAAGAAAATATAAATAAACTGACCAATAGTTGCAAACTGGAAGTATTTTTTTTCATGAAGGAGTAATGGTAACAACATTTATAGTTATGGCCTTGATCAATAACTAAGGAAATTGAATTTGATCTGATAATTTGGATCTTCAAGATGGAATTTGGGATTT
>LZPO01117767.1:18386-32155 GCA_001675575.1 Neotoma lepida
CTTCTTTTTTTTTTTATTTGTTTATTTGGTTGGTTTTTGATTATTTGTTTGCTGTAGTTGAAACAGCAATAATGAATATCTGGAGATAATACAGTATGAATTGAGTGATGTATTTATGTATACAAGTTCTAATGACAGGCTGCATATAATTTAAGAATTTCTATTCAGGNCTGGGAGTATAGGTCAGTTGATAATGTCCTTGCGTAGCATGCATGAAGCCCTGGGTACAATCCCCAGCACCACATAAACTGGATATGGTGATGTATGCCTATAATTCCAGAATTTGGGAGATAGAGGCAAAATGCTCTAGAGTTTAATACCATTCTTGGCTATTTAGTGAGTTTAAGGACAACCTGGGATATATGAGACCTTGTCTCAAAAATATTTAAAATAACTTTATTCAATAAAGAACACAA
Source organism: Neotoma lepida (assembly GCA_001675575.1). Classification (NCBI taxonomy): domain Eukaryota; kingdom Metazoa; phylum Chordata; class Mammalia; order Rodentia; family Cricetidae; genus Neotoma; species Neotoma lepida. The sequence continues at coordinate 18,803 of LZPO01117767.1, forward strand.
CTATGGATGTATCTCAGCTAGCTGGTTGCTTGTCTTGTATGCAAAAGGTACTGGGTTAAATCCCTAGTCCCACATAAACCAGAATGGTGACACTTGCCTGTAATTCCAACACTTCTCAGGTAAAAGCAGGAAGGTCAGAAACATAAGATTATCCTCAGCTACATGTCAAAAAACTTTGCCAGTCAGAGACAGATGGAACTCTGTGACTTTGAGTCCAGCCTAGGATATAAGGAGTCTGCGCTCAGGCAGGACTACATAGTAGAGACTTTGTCCACAAAAACAAACAAACAAACAAACAAAAAGAAGCAGAAAAACAAGATGCTGCTGAAAGATATTTCATGGTACATAAGAGCATGGAATATTTTCTTTTAGCCTTCTATCACTGTAGCAGAAAGAAATTAGAATTAAAATCCATTGGCCAAATTATTATAATATCATAATCAAATTTTGGAGAAACAACACAAAAAGTTGGTTGGTCTCACAGTTTTATATGCTTCAGTCCATGATCAAATCAGTCATTGCTAGATGACACAGAGAGGTGGGAACATATAGTGAAGCCGTGTTATTCATCTAACAGCCAGGAAACAAAAGAGAGACAATGAGAGGAAGACAGAAGAGCCCCACAACCTCCTTCAATGGATCATACCCATAATGACCTAAGGACCTCCCTGTAGGCCCCACCCCTTCAAGGTTTGACTATATCCTTGTAGCACTCCTCTTGGGACTAAACCTTTGAGGGACAGTCAAGACACAAACCTCAGCATTAAGAATGGGGAGAAATAAGAACCACGAGTTGTGTTAATGGAAAAAGAGTGATGCAGCTTTGCAGAAAGCCATCTGGTAGTACTTAGGGAAATGAAATATGTTTATGCATATGCTACAATTTAGCAATCTTTCTCCTTGAGTAGGTACCAGACAGACTCTCCCAGGATTTCATAAAGAGATACATATGAACAAGACTGCTCTTGGGATATATAGGACTCAGAAAAATATTTTTGGCAGAACTGATCTGCATGTACAATCTTATCAGAAAATATATTTAAAAACTCAGGTGTACCCAAGTATCTAAGTACAAGCAATGATGGAGGTTTGGAATAATTGCTCATAAAATAACCCTTTCTTGTCTAAGGAGTACATATGACCATTCCATAGCATCTAGCTATCACATCATCTTATTAGGGCATTCTGCACATTTCTTCCTGTCCATGCTTATCAAAAGTGCTATTTCTGATCAATTTCAAATATCCTGCCATAAGGAAAAGCAACACACTGTTAATATTCATAATTTTATGACTATCTGTAGGCCACTTTCATCAAAACAAAATAGATCATCTTGCTTCTACAGTCACAGCCTCTCAGTTATTTAATGCTGGGTACTTTACATAAAGGTGTACCTTCCATTCTCCATCCCTCCATCCCTGGATACTGTCACCTAGTGGCCATCACCATAAATTCTAATTTTACCCAGTTTATGCAGAGCAATATAGTTTCTGTGCAAATCATCTAATCCTGATACCTACCTTGAGCCTTTTGCACTACAATCACTGGTTTCCTAAGGTGTGATTTCTCTCTATATTGACTACACTACTATACTCTATGTATTAACATCAGTACAAGCTCAGGGAGCTGTGAGACACTACTGTTGTCTCAGGGAATGACCAGCCCCTGATACAGATCCAGGAGACAGAACACAATGCCATTATATTGATGCTAGAAGATAAAATATGAAGAAGAAAATCTGTTAGAATAATGAGCCAAGATTACAGTTCTCAAATCCCCTTGGAAGAGATTGACATTGTCAACCATGAATGGTGACCTGACATGTAGAGTTTATAGAAACAGCAATCACTCTAGAGTCTAGAAGTCAGGGAAGGGGCATCTGAGTGTGACACAGTGTAAAGAATAAATGCCACTCCCCCATAACCTTATGTAGCACTCTAAATTAGTATGTTAACAACTATTACTCAGTCTATGTGTGTGGACTCATAAGCCCTCAGAAAACCTAAAGATATAAGCCAAGCCCTGGAACTCATCAACATTACATGAAAGTTAGAAATAGAGGGGAAAAACTACAAAAGGGAGAAATGGAAAATGGGAGCCATATAGATTGTGATTCACCCTCAATGCACAGCCCTTATAACAAGCAATCTCTACCATCACAGATGAACTTTCAACAGTGCTGCTCTAGTGTACTGCATTTTCTGAAGGCTGGGTTAAAGGACAGGAACCTTGTAACCAAATCTAGAGCCTTGACTCTGTAAGAATTTTCATTTATTGATAGTTACACCTAGAGGTAAATTGGAAATTCTGTAAGCAAAACTTAGTATAGGCAAATAATGAAATATAAAGTGGCCCAGTCATAGATTTACACTTAGTAACCTAATGCATCAGAGGCCTCTCAGGAGACACTTCCTAGTGTGTTGGCCCCTATCACTGCAATGGCAGCTACTTTTGCTCAGATGCTGCCTGGCAGTTCCTGATCTTGGCCATGAGATAAGTTATTGTTTCCTCCTCTTGGCTTCTCTGAACCCATGCTGTTGAATATCTCAGGAGATATCCAACTCTTGTAAGCACAAAGCAAGTGCAATCCAAGATTGTGGGAGTTAGTTACTAGAGAATTCCAGTTGGCTAAGGGAGGACAGAAGCCAACAGATAAACAAATGTTTCTCACTTGGTTCACCCAAAAAAGAAAACATTAAGATGTATTTAATGTCACACAGTGAGATCTCACCTGCCTTTCTTTCTCTGCTCACTTGATTTGCTACTTACAGATGCATGTGGGTATCATTCTCAAGTACAGTGTGAGAAAACAGACTAAGATGCATGAGTAGTGTTCTTTTACAGTAATATCTAAAAAGAGTAAACAATCAAAATGAATGAAATCTACAGGAAAGTAATACTTGTTTAAACTGAATACACATACACTCACGAAAACCCCTATAACAACATATTCTGGAGTTGTATACACACACACACACACACACACACACACACATACACACGTACACACCACTAGCAATTGCATTGATGAAGAAGGAAATAAAGAATTGGGAAATGAGGTGGTAGTGAATGACAAGTTGAGACCTGTAAAATTACTCAACACAAATTTGTATGGAAGAGAAGAGATAGAAAAAGGTGGGCATATTTCTATCAGACACTTCATGTCAAAAAATAATCTTTAGCTTCTTAATGACTTTGAGGATGAACACAGGTCACAGGCAGAACAGAAGAGCAATGCAGGACTCTCTAAATGGCATTCATTCATCTGCTCAGTCATCCTTCTGTTCAGGAACTGTTAATTCTTCTTGCTGTGTATCTTGCTCATCTTTCATATCTCTGCCTGAAGGACAGAATAATAGGGAATTTAGAATAGGGATATTGCTGCCCTCCAAAGTCCAAACCAATGACCTCATCTCTCCTCATTTATTTCATCTGCTTGTGAATTGCTTGTATTTGACTTGCCTGCTGGGACCATTGCTTTACTGAGGTTAGGAGAGTGGGGCAAGAGTCTTTCGAATCTAAAATTAGCAACACTGCCTCTCTCCTTCATGCATAAGCATTCTGAATTTTCACCCAGCCTTCCTGGGTATTTCAAGAACTGCTATAATTATTTGCCAGCATTTTTTTTCACATTTGCATTTGTTCTGCTTTTTTATTTCTTCAAAATGTGTGAATGTTAACAGGAAAAAAAGTCAGGAGAGGAAAAGAAGAAAAGGTAAATGTGTCCTATGCTTCTTGATCCACAGGTGAGTTGCCCAGATTTGGTTTGGCCTCAGTTATATTTTCTTACAAGGAGCACCCCAGTGGTCTATCTGGCAAAAACTCCAGCGAAAATAAGAAACACTTCGAGAAAGATAATGGGGCTTCCCATTCTGGCAGATGGGTACTGAGACACAACCAGTGCATGGCATTGACAGCAGCTGATTGTCTCCTCGAAATTTACCTTTATTCTAACAGATTAAAGCCCTTCTGTCATCCAAATGAAATAAGGAGGANCCTCGCCTAGAGCCAAGCATGAATGTAGAAGCCTGAACAAAGGAGCTAAGAGCTAAACTGGAAACTTCAGTGGGGCTCCTCCCAAGACATCATTCCCTTGAGGCTGGGCTCCTGTCAGGACTAAAGAGTCTTTTTAGAACGATTCTTCCTTCCAGTCACTCATGCCCCTCGTCCCTAAAATTTTACTCTCACAGCTAAATTTTATGAGGTTAGAAGATTCCTTCAGCCTTTTTGAAATTAGAATTTCCCGGCTAAAAGGCAGGTGGCTTAAAGCTTCAAGAAATCCACTTTCAGTGCCTCAGACTCCTCTTGTGTTATTGTTCCCTCAGGGAGTGCCAGGCACTTTAAAGAAACAACTTGTGTGACAGTGGGAACAATAGTTTGTAGGAAAATGTACCTTCATCCATGGCATTGATGCTGCTTAGAAGTTATTAGAAAGTAAAGTAGCCCTCATTGTCTGCAGAGAATACTTTCAGGAACCCCAGTGCATGTCTGAGACTGTACACAGTAAGAACTCCATGCACACTGGACCTCACAGTTCAAATTATAAATTAGGTACATAAGAAGTAAAACCAACTGCAGGAGAGGTAATAGACAGACAGCCTGAACATAAATAGATGTACAAATTCCCATCTCAATAGTGAAATATTTCATTAAAGCTTGCCCAGTGACTGGGCAAAACCCAAATTTATTTTATGTAGCAGTCATTCTAGAGTCTTTCCTGTTAGGTAGCCTCCCTGGGTCTGTGGGTTGCAGAGTGATTGTCCTTTAGTTTATATCTAGTATCCACCTATCAGTGAATACATACCATATTTGTCCTTCTGAGTCTGGGTTACCTCACTCAGGATGATATTTTCTAGTTCCTCCATTTGCCTGCAAATATCATATGGTCATTGTTTTTCTCTGCTGAGTAGTATTCCATTGTGTATATGTACCACATTCTCTTAATCCATTCTTCAGTTGATGGGCATCTAGGTTGTTTCCAGGTTCTGGCTATTACAAATAATGCTGCTATGAACATGGATGAACATATATCTTTGCGATATGAATGAGCGTTTCTTGGGTATATACCCAAGAGTGGTATCACTGGGTCTTGAGGAAGATTCATTCCCAATTTTCTGATAAACCACCATACTGATTTCCACAGTGGCTGTACAAGTTTGCACTCCCACCAACAGTGGAGGAGTGTTCCCCTTGCTCCACATCCTCTCCAGCATAGACTGTCATCAGTGTTTTTGATCATAGCCATTCTGACAGGTGTAAGGTGGTATCTCAGAGTCGTTTTGATTTGCATTTCTCTGATGACTAAGGATGTTGAGCATTTCCTTAAATGTCTTTCAGCCATTTGAGATTCTTTTTTTGAAAATTCTCTGTTTAGCTCTGTAGCCCATTTTTTAATTGGATTGTTCAATATTTTGATGTCTAGTTTCTTGAGTTCTTTATATATTTTGGAGATCAGCCCTTTGTCAGATGTGGGATTGGTGAAGATTACCTCTCCTGCAGTTGTACATCAAAAAAAAATAAAATAAAATATTTCTAAATATGAAAAAAAAGAAATGAATTGATTCAAGGTCCTACAAAAAAAAGAAGTAAAACCAATAATAACAGAAGAAGCATAACAACATGCTATAATCAATGTTATCCAAATATTCTTTGCTGTGTGTGGTGATATATTGTGTACCTCAATAAAGCTTGCATGGGGATCAAATGACAAAGCCAGCCACTAAATTAGACTTAGAGGTCAGGCAGTGGTGGCACACACCTTTAATCCCAGCACTAAGAAGGAAGGAAGATGGTAGGGCACAGAAAGGTATATAAGGCGTGAGTAAACAGGAAGTCTCTCTCTTGAGGCTGAGGATTTTGTAGAGGTAAGAATGTGGTTGGCTTGTTCTGTTTCTCTAATCTTTCAGCTTTTACCCCAATATCTGGCTCCAGGTTTTTTTTTTATTATAAGATCCTTTAAAATTCGTATTACAGTTGTGTACATGTATAAATGCATATGTGTACACACACACACACACACACACACAGAGAGAGAGAGAGAGAGAGAGAGAGAGAGAGAGAGAGAGAGAGAGTTGTGTAATATGCAGCAGAGCTTTCCTCTTTCTGCCTTTGGGTAACTGCACTCATGGAAAGCAGTGCTGGAAATAAGGGATGGCTACAACAGAGAAATGTAAAAGCTGCCTGTGTTCTCAACCCTTACAAAAGTACCCATCCCAGAACACCAGGCATAAGTCAGCGAACTGGTACTGCTCCATTTCTTGTTGCTTTTCATTCTGCCTTAACACCAAGTACTTGAAGCCTTCATTCCTCCTGGCAGAAAATGCATCCAAACTATTCTGGATTCCACTCCTTATGTGTTCCTCCCTCGATTTAAAAATAAACCTTTTGTTCACTAGGTTTTGGGGTGGCAAGAGAACACTCTTAAAATAGTAAAGTGAATGAATGCTCAATGTTCAGAAACTTTCAAACATCCTAAGACTGCAGACACTGTGAAAATGGTATTCTAATGATTAGAAAATTATGCTACAATGTGCAAGTTGAAGGAATATGACATTATCTTTCTTTTTAACCATAAAATATGATCTTCTATGAGACTTCTATCATGCTACTTCTTTCTTTTCTTTTTTAATTTTATTATTTTAGTATGTTTATGTTATATGTATGTATGTGCGATATGTGTTATATATGTATGTGGTGTGTGCACATGACTGTGTAGGTATATGCACCCATGCAGGTATACAAAGAGATCAGGGGAAGGAATCCCGAGTCATCCTCTGTAGCTCTCTGACATATTCCCTAGGGACAGGAACTCTCACTGAACAGAACCTCACAATTTCAGCTAGGCTGGCTGACCAGTGAGCTCCAGGAATCCACCTGTATCTACTCCTTAACACCAGGGTTACAGTCACACACAGCCATGCCTGGAGGTTTCTATGAGTGTTGGGAATTCAAACTCAGAGCCTCGCAATTGCACAGCAAGCATTCTTATCCCGTAAGGCAGCCCCTTAAAATCCATTTTCTATGGTTATCAAAATGACTATAACCCTTCCATCATTCTATACATGTGTCCTAGCCTAGTATTGATGAGGTAGGGCAAAATATATATGTGAGGTTGGGACAGAAAGAAGAGAAAGAGAAAAGGAGACAGTGGGAAGGGAAGGAAAAATGATGAAGACGGAGGGGTAGAGCAAAATTTACTGTAAATGATAGGCTTAAGTGTTATGGTTCTATAACAAACACCGCACATACATACATATAACATACACACACTAAAACAATAAAATTAAAGAAGAAAAGAAAAAATGTAGTTAGAATAGTTGAAGTCTCATAGAAGATCAGATTTTATGGTTAAAAAGAAAGATAATGTCATATTCCGTATATGGTTCTTTAGAACCATGTTCTGGTGTCTGCAACCCAGAAAATCAGCGCTTCATATTCTAGGCCAACTCTAAAGGCCTGGAAACCCAGAGAGCACATGGTGTCAATCTCATTTTAAGGACACAAGATTGACATCTCTGCTCAANAGCCAGGAAGAGAGAAGTAACCACCCTCTGCATTTAGTTCTTGATTAGCCAAGTTGGGGAGAAATTTGTTTCATTTCCTACAGGCCCCCCCAGACATGTTTGACCAGATACCTGAGCATCCTTTAGCCAGGAAAGCCAACACACAAAATAAGCCATCACATTCATCATCCTTTAATGGAACAGTTAGTGTAAATGTGTCAGGACAGAGCTTCTAGATTACCCCAAGCCTGAGTCTTTCAGAGTTCTTTAACTAAAAGTCATGGTTAGAATTTTACAACTCTGTCCTCACTGATTTTGGCTGACTAAAATTTTTAAAATTCTGACCATGATCTATTAAATGGAAGCATAAAAAATATTAAAAATACTTATTTGTTCTAAAATAATTTCCCAACATCTTCCAAAAAAAAAAAAAGATCAGGTCTTATCTGAATAGAAAATGCTTCATCTAGATCATAAGTGTGTCCTGTTGTTCTTTGATTTAATGGCCTATTTAAAATATATTCACATGTGCTTGATGTTGCTATCACTCCAGGCTTGGCTTCTTTTCACAAGGTACTGTACTGGTGTGTTAATCTGTTGGTCTAATATCTACTGAGCAGGTGTGCAATGGTCTACATTATCCATCAGGTGTTTTATGAGCACTTAGATAAAGATGTAAATACAATACATGATGTATTAGTTAGAAGGTTCACACAGCAGAATTCAGGTGCCGAGTTTGTAATCTTTGTTCTATTACTAGTTACAAAGGACTTGGGAAATTGTTAAATATAGTTTTCCCTCTATTTCTTAATCTATGAAGTAATGGCAATTATAGCATTAACTGCATATGGTTGTATAAAGGCTATATAGAGTCATAGATATAATTTATATGGGTCACTTGGATCTTTAGATGTGGACTGTGGAGAAATGAACAAAACACGTATTGTACAGCTGGGTCATCTGAACCTTATGTTTGCATGCAATTTCCTGATCAGGATAATCCTCCTCATAGGGCTTCTTCCTTTGCCTAGATCACTTTACCAGAAACAGTAATAATTCTCTGTAGGACTGAATCTGGTTTCAGAAACTCGCTGACTTCTCAAACATCATATATAAAAGAGGTACCCATTTCTACCACAAAAGTGCCATACAGTATTCTCAGGTGTGAACTTTTGTATAATTCCTAATCCAAGGTCATTGGCTCATTATTTCCAACCAATTTGTGTTGTCCTCAAGCCTTGATTAGAAGATTACCAAGCAATCTCTTCACCTCCCAAAAAGAAATAATTTTTTTTTCCTCTCTTGAAGCTGTCAAAAATTTCCTTAGTTCTTAGTTCATGCTCCGGAGGCACTGGGGCTCATTATGTAAATTAAAATGACTTATACACAACCCACATCACCTCAGGTTATACTAACGAGTTCTAGATAAGAGAAAATGAACATAAAATTGTATCAGGGGTATTTAGGAGCAACTGCCCAAGTGAAAGAATAATGAGATGAGTTGTAAAGGGAAGCTATGGAAAGGTAGTTAAGATAAGAGTTCATATCTTCAATCATTTTTAGAAATACATTCACCTGCTAATGTGTTGTACATCTGAGCTGTATGTTTAAGAACTCACTCTGAATATCACTCAGTATTGAGCTTGCTAATGTGTGGTCTTATTGAGTGTCAGTCCTGAGGGTCAAGAGGACCCTGTTCTAGCCCTATAGCTTCAAATTCAGCCACTAGAGATATCAGCAAAATGATACCTCACTGTGCCTTGCACAGAGGAAATTATTGAAAGTGTTGGCTTTTTCATTAACAGAACTCTTTGCCAATCCTAAAAGCTACTCAAGCCAAAGAGGCTTTTGCCCTAAATGAAAGTATCTAGAACCCCAAACAGCATGTGTTAAATCTATAGTCAAAGACTATTGAGATTTTTCATGCCTTGCTCCTTCAGGCACTCCATTTGGGGATCTACTTTTTAATTTAATTTACCCTTTAACAATTTCATACATGTATAAAACACACCTTGATCATGCTCACTTCCCCAATCCTCCTCATTCTCATCCCCACTTCTACCTTTTCCTCCCAACAAGTGTAAAGTATACGAAAGAATGTGTTTAACTTACATGCAGCTACTATACAATTTCATATAAGAATAAATATGAATACATTAGACTTGCTAGAGATCTTGATGCCCATGGGAGATCCTAGAACCAGTCCTCATAAGACAGTGAATATAACTGTACATATTACTTAGTTTGTTATTATGAGGGCTGATCAATGTAGTATGATTGAATTTATAAAGTGCACAGATTTGACTCCCAAATTATCATGTGATTATGAAGAGATAGAAATATGGAGAGAAAGAGGGAACTTAGACTTCAAAGTAGAACATACCTGGAACTGTGCTTCCTGATCCAGTCTTTGGCAAAAAGCTTGAAAGTAACCAATTCTTTTGACTTTCCCTGTCTTAGTTTTACTTTCTGAGAAGTGTAATTGTAGACACAGTGCTCTGTCACCTGATACATCATTAGATGAACTCTGATGTCTTCTTGCCCGCGACTTTCATGCTGGCCTTTTGGTCAGGCAATCCTTGTCCTTCCTTGATTATTTGTTGTTTGTTTCTTGCTCTTTTGGGGGGCCTCCACCCAGCTCCCAAATAAATCACACACAGAGGCTTATTCTTAATTAGGAATGCCTNGCTTTCTCTTGGCTTGTTTCTTGCCAGCTTTTCTTAACTTAAATTATCCCATCTAGCTTTTATCTCTGGGCTTTTCTCATTCTCTTACTTCTGTAAATCTTACTCTTACTCCTTGGCTTACTGTGTANCTGGGTGGCTGGTCCCNGGAGTTCTCCTCCTTCTCTGGCTACTTCTTTCCTTTTCCTCCCAGATTTCTCCTTCTCTCTATTCTCTCTGCCCGCTAGCCTTGCCTATCCTTTCTCTTGCCTTGCTATTGGCCATTCAGTTCTTTATTAGACCATCAAGTGTCTTAGACAGGCACAGTAACACAACTTCCCAGAGTTAAACAAATGCAACATAAATAAAAGTAACACACCTTAAAATAATATTCTCCAACAATTATTTAGCTTAATATTCACTTCTGCAGGTCACCTCCCGTCTAAATTAGCACCCTAGGCAGACTGTGAGGACCTTAAGAAGTNCAAGCTCCAACATATACTACTATTGAGCACAGACCAGTAATTTAATGCCTCAGTACATTTTTCTTCACTTATGTAATAAGTAACTTTGAAATTTTATTAAAAAATAAAAACAAAAAAGTGTTAAANTTTTTATTCAAAGAGTTCACTTGTTTACCTTCAGTCAAGAAAGTGCCTTCTTATTTCTAGTTATTTTCATACTTCTAATGCTTGGTTAAATTATGTTTAATGTGTATTTTCAAGGAATAGATGGATAAGCATAGATACTGAGAAATAAAGGAAGCCAAGATTTGGATTTTTGATACAGTGTTTGGATTTCTTCACAGTATTTTTGATATATATATATATATATATATATATATATTAGAAGAACATATTGTTTTCAATTTGCATTGGCACTTCTTCCATAAACTTAATTATTGGTTATTCACTCCAACCTTAAGTGTATTTATCCAAGATTTTATTGAACACATTCTATTTATATTCTAGTTAACATAAGACCTGGCCCTTGACTTCCAGAAGCTCTTAGTTAATAGAAAGAAAAAGATATGGGGATAAGTGAAATTACATTTTTCAAGCAGGATGCAAATTAAGACAGTCTGTGCTGTAAGAAGAATGGGCTGGCTCTATGTTTGAATTCCAGGGGCACACCAAGAGAGGATCAGTGTGCTGTGTGAAAATGTATTCCTGATGGTATTTCAGATGTGCCAAAAGAAATAAAATTGTTAACTGTGTTTGCTAAGTACACGGCACTATCATAAGCACTTTATAGTATTAAGTTACTTAAGACTGACAACATACTTTGAGATCTATCCTGGGGCAAAACAAGTTAAAGAGTATGTGCAAGGTCTCCTTGTGGCATGGAGTAAGGCTGGGATTCCTATGCTGTGGTGATTTGAATGAGAATGGCCCAATAGACTCATAGATTTGAATGCTTGCTCACCAGGGAGTAGCATTATTTGAAAGAATTAGGAGATATGGCCTTGTTGGAGGAAGTGTGTCACTAAGGTGGGCTTTGAGATTTTCTGAAGCCCAAGCCAGACCCAGTGGCTTTCTCTCTTCCTGCTGCCTGCAGATCCAGATGTAGAACTCTCAGTTGCTTCTTCAGCACCATGTCTGCCTGTGTGCTGCCCGTTATTCTCACCATGATGATGATGGACTAAATCTCTGAGACTGTAATCCAACCCCAATTAAATAATTTCTTTTATAAGAGTTGCCAGTCATGGTGTCTCTTCACAGCAACAGAACACTAAGACATATATAGTGACATTTTTCTACTATGCCATACTAGGAGAGAATCTTTCCCCATAGGAATGCCATGAAAACAAAGACAAATGCAAATTGATACATTTTTACTAGTTCTTAGGCCAAACAAACAAAAACCTCTGATAGTAGAAATAACAATATCTATACATAAGTACATAAAATCTGTACATTGAGATTTTGACTAAGTCTACCAAGGTTAAGAACCTTTGGAATTCACAGATGAGCCTTGATTGAAAAGAGTGGCCATGTCGCTATCATNCTCCATGCCTGATTATGCAAAAGCTGATGTGAAGCCATAAAGAAGAAACTCTAGCATCAAGGCTAGACCTACTTCGTTAGACACATTCATAGATGAATTTGTGAGATGATAGGTGGAGAGATATGGTAGGGTATGCATGCAAAGATATTACACATATGAAATGCAGGGTGATTACATGCACCATTTGAAAAGCATGAATTTAATATTTTATATTAGTTCACTTATAACCACAAGAAAGGATGGAGTGGAAAAAATGGGGACTACTCAGTAACAATAGCTTCTGGTTCCCAATGGAGGCAAATTGAGGAAAGCCAGACTTCTTAGTATATGATGTCTCAATAGAGCATGTCTTCTTTTGTAGTGTGCAGAGCCTATGACACCACCAATCGCAACATGTATACCTGATGCTACGAGAACAGAGTCAAGGCAGGAGCTGTTTGGGGCTGCAGAGAAAATGTCTCCATTTTCCTCATGATGGTGCCTCACACAGTCTGTCTCTCTCAGGCCTTACTCTTCCAACTGAGTTGTTCTCTTCAAGGAGGATTTACCCCAATGGACATGATTTCCTAGGCTGTCATCATGATCTTCATACTCCTCTCAAAACATTTAAATAGAAAACACCCACCCCCATATATCAGAGAGTTCATTGCAAAACTACCTCCCTAAGCATGTGATGAGTCACATGATATATCATGTAATACCCAGAGGCCTACAGAGGTCTACATAGTCAGTGCCCTAGAAGCCTTCACCTGGTTCTGTTGTTGCAGTCCATGTGGCATTTGCTGTTGTTACTAACACATTTCCTTTTANACCACACCAGACAGTCCAGTCTTCTTTGTGTGACTTTCCATCAGTCTAGGCCTCCCGGGATTCGTCATTTATTTTATATGCTCGGGCTTAGAAACTTAAATGCTTTTGATTTAGNAATTTAAAAGAGAGGTGAGTTAGGATTTCTTTTCATTTATTTTTATCACCAAATAAAACTGTGATGGTTCTCAGATTATGTTTATGACTAAATTTGGTAAGTGCATGTCTAACTCCAGAAAAGTTTTTAGTAAATTATAAATATTTTTGATGGCATACCTTGAATTCTTTGGAGGCAAGCTCAATATATGTAAAGGATACATTTTAGTCACTTTTATTTTCTCACTGTTATCTGTGTTATTTTTTCCATACCTATT
>LZPO01117768.1:4259-14567 GCA_001675575.1 Neotoma lepida
AGCTTCTCTGATGATGGCTGAGCAAGACACTGATAGAATGGAATGTTGTTAGGAGTCATTTTATTGCTATGTTCTTTTAGCAAAACAACAGCATTTGGTTTTCCCCTAAGCCCATATATTCAGTCTCAGGTTCTTGATCACCCAAGCAGTGTTAGGCATGGGTTTCATCCTGTAGAACGGGCCTTAAATCCAATCAGATAGTGGTTGGTTACTCACACAATGTTTGTGCCACTATTGCACTAGCGTATCATGCAGGAAAGTAGGTAATCATTATAGANCGTAGAGTTTGTAGATGAATTGGTGGTTACATTTCTCCCCTGATAGTGTGCAGAGTACCTTCCAGTACCATGAACACTAGTCAGTAGGAGTGAAGACTCTAGTTAGGCACCACCTTGACTTCTCCATGTTCAGTAAGATATCTAAATGTTGTCTTCAGCAATAGGGCCTTAGCATCAGTTTGGGGAGGACAACCAACAGCCTTGGCAATAGCTTAAGCTATTGGGGATTTCCGTGGAGCCCCTTTGGCCAACAACTCAATTAGATGTAACCATTCCTGGCACTGGAAGTTTCACTTAGTGGNCCAAGATGTCTAGTTGAGATATTGTCTCTTCCATTGTTTGNTGACTCCATTTAGATTTCTTTCATATGTGATATTTTAAGAAGCCTCTACAGTAGTAGATTTCCATATAATCCTTTGAATGGCCCTTAGTATTAGCTGTCCCATCTCCAGATTTCCTCCCTTCCTCACCTCTTCCTTCCTCTCCATCTCATTTAATCTTTTTGCTCCCCTGTTTCTCCCATAACTNTATATTCTATTTCCCTTTCCTTGGGAGATCCCCCCCTCCCTCCTAGTCCCTTACTCTAGACCTGACCTAACTACTGTTANATGGATTGTTGGATGCCTGTCAAAGGCTTAACAGCAGCTAACATCCACATATAACACATACTGTATTTGTCTTTATGGATCTGGCTTACCTCACTCAGGATTATTTTTTTCCTAGTTATATCCATTTACCTGAAAATTTCATGATGTCATTGTTTTTAACAGCTGAATATTCCATTGTGTAAATGTACCACATTTTCATTATCTATTTATCTGATAGACATCNAGGATATTTATAATTTCTGACAAGAATAGAACACCANTGAACATGTTTGAGGAGGTTTCTNTGTAGTAGGATGTAGAGTGGCATAACTGCATCTTGAGGTATATCTATTTTCAGCTTCCTAAGGAATTNCACACTAATGTCCATAGTGGTTANACAAGTTTACACTCCCACCAGCAATGGATAAGTGTTCCCCTTTCCCCACATCCTCATTAGCATAAGCTGTCATTTGTTTCTTGGCCCATTCTGATGAGTTTAAGATGAAATCACAATGTAGTTTTGGTTTTCATTTCCCTGATGACACTTCTTTAAGTGTTTCTCAGCCATTTGTGTTTGATCTTCTAAGAACTCTGNTGAATTCCATAACCCATTTTTAATTATTTGCTTTCTTAATGTCCAGTTATTTATGTATTTTAGATATCAACTTGCTATTGGATGTGTAAAGATCTTTTCCCATTCTGTAGCCTGCTATATATGTCCTAATTCTGTCCTTTGCAATGCAGAAGCGTTTCAGTTACTTGAGGGCCCATTTATTAATTGCTGGTCTTAGTGCCTGTGCTGTCAGTGTTCTGTTTAGAAACCTTTTCCCATGCCGATGAGTTCAAAACTATTCTCCACTTTTCTTCTATTAGATTCAGGGTATTTGGCCTTATGTTGTGGTCCATTGATCATTTGGAGTTGATGAAGACATCCCATTTAGGACTCTCACTCTCTGCACATTGTCNGATTGTGGGTCTCTGTATTAGTTNCTATCTACTGCAAGAAGCTTCTCTGATGATAAATATGAATCTATTTGCAGGGTGATAAATGTGAATCTATTTGCATTCTTTTACATGCAGCCCATTCAGTTTGATCAGCACTATTTCTTGAAGATGCTGTCTTTTTGCCAGTGTGTATTTCTGGCTTGTTTGTCAAAAATCACATGTCCATGGGTGTGTGGACTGATGTCTCGATCTTTGATTTGATTCCATTGATCAATGTGCCTGTTTTTATGCCAACACCATGCTACTATAACTCTGTATATATACTATTATATATATTACATATATATTATATTATATATATAGAGAGAGACTATTATAACTGTAGTGCAACTTGAAATTGAGGATGGTGATACCTCCAGAAGTTTTTTTATTATTCAGGATTTTTAGTGATCCTAGGTTTTTTTGTGTTTCCAGATGAAGCTGAAAATTATCCTTTCCATTTCTGTGAAGAATTGTGTTGGAATTCTGATGGGGAGTGTGTTGAATCTGTAGATTGCTTTTGGTAGGANGGCCATTTTCACTATATTAATCCTACTGATCCATGAGCATGGGAGATCTTTCCATCTTTTGATATCTTTTTCAATTTCTTTCTTTAATATCTTAAAGTTTTTATTATACAAGTCTTTCACTTGCTTGGTTAGAGTTATCCCAATAATATTTTTTGAGGTTTTGTGAGAGGTATTGTTTCCCTGATTTCTTTCTGAGTTTGTTATTTGTATATAGGAAGTCTAACTGATTTTTGTGTGATGATTTTGTATCCTGCCACTTTGCTGAAAGCATTTATGAGCTGTAGGAATTTCTTGGTGGAATTTTTAGGGTCTTTTATGTATAAAATCATATTATCTACAAATAAGACACTTTGATTCCTTTTCTTCCTCTTTGTATCCCTTGATCTCCTTCAATTGTCTTATCACCCTAGCTAAGTGTCCTAGTATATGTTGAATATGTATAGAAATAAATAGTGGACATCTTGTTTGTTCCTGGTTTTAGTGAGAATGCTTTGATTTTTCTCTCCATTTAGCTTGCTGTAAACTGCCTTTATTGTATTAAGGTATGTCCCTTGGATCCCTAGTCTCTCTAGGACTGTTATCATGAAGGGGTGTTAGATTTTGTCAAAGGTCTTTTCTACATTTGAAATGATTATGTGATTTTTTTGTCTTTCAATCTGTTTATGTGGTAGATTACTTTTATTGATTTATGTATGTTGAACCATCCCTGTATCTCCGAGATGAAGCTTACTTGATCATGGTGGATAATCTTTTTGATGTATTATTGGATTTGGCTTGTAAATATTTTATTGAGTTTTTTGCATATATGTTCATAAGGGAAATCGGTCTGTTAATTTTCTTTTTTTGTTGAATCTTTGTGTGGTTTAGGTATCAGAGTTATTGTGGCCTTGTAAAAAGAATTAGGCAATGTTCCTTTTGTTTCTATTTTTTGGGATAATTTGAGGAGTATTNGCATTAATTCTTCTTTGAAAGTCTGGTAGAATTCTGTACTGAATCTGTCTGGCCCTGGCCTATTTTTGTTTGGGAGACTCATAATTACTGCTTCTATTTCCTTAGGGTTATTAGGTCCATTTAAATTGCTTATCTGGTCTTGCTTTAACTTTGGTAGGCCATATTCGTTTCTTTTAGGTTTTTCCAGTTTGGTGGAATACAGATTTTTAAAGTATGTCCTAATTCTCTGAACATTCCTGGTATCTGTAGCAGATACTCCTTTTCATCTCTAATTTTACTCATTTGNACCTTCTCTCTCTACCTTTAATTAACTTGGCTAAGAGTTTATCAATCTTATTGATGTTCTCAAAGAACCAACTCTTCATTTCATTGATTTTTTTCTATTGTTTTATTTCTATTTTACTGATTTCAGCCCTGAGTTTGTTTCTTGCCATCNGCTCCTTTGGGTGTTAATTCTTCCTTTTTGTTATAGATTCTAGAATCTAGAGTTTTCTGATNTGCTGTTAAGTTGTTAATATGAATTGCCTCCAATTTTTTTAGAGTCTCTGTTGTGAAGTTGGGTGTTATTCTAATGGGTCTGCCTTATGTGTTACTTGGTCTTTTTTCCTTGCAGCTTTTAATATTCTTTCTTTGCTCTGTACATTTACNGTGTTCTGGGGAATTTCTTTTCTGATATTGTCTATTTGTTGTTCTGTATGCTTCTTTTACATTCATAGGTTCCTCCTTCTTTACACTNGGGAAATTTTCTTCTAAGATTTTGTTGATTTTTTGTGCCTTTGATCTAGGTTTCTTCTCCACTATCCCTNTTATTCATAGATTTTTGTCATTTTGTGGTGTCCCAGATTTCCTGGAAGTTTTGTGCCTGGATTTTTTGAGACATTTTCTTTGACTAAGGTATACATGTCTTTCACCTTGTCTTCAATGTCTGAGATTCTCACTTCCATGTCTTGTAAACTGTTGGTGAAGCTTATCTCTGAGGTTTTTGTTTGACTTCTTAAATTTTTCATTTCCNGTTTTATCTCAGTTTGGGTTTTCTTTAATGATTCTATTTGCACTTTCATGTATTGAACTCTTTCCATTATTTCATCCCACTGTTCGTGTTTCACAGGCTTCATTAAGGGATTTATTAATATCCTCCTTAAGGTCCTTAACATAGTCATAATTGCTATTTTGAAGTCCTTATGTTTCAGCTGTATCGCACTTCACAGGGCCTATCGTGGGAGAGTTACTGGGTTCTGGTGGAAGCATATCATCTTGGCTGTTGGTNTTTGTGTTTTGGGGCTGGTGTCTAGGCATCAGGGCTTAGGATGATTGGAATGGCTCTAGGTGTCAGTATGTGATCTAGTCTTTGTTGGGTGGGTTCTGTTCCTTGGTTTCTGTGGCTCTCTCTAGATCTTGGGAATGTATGGCAACTGTGGGCTTCCTGCTTCTGGCTCTCTAGAGATCTTGGGAATGTGTGATAGCTGTGGGCTTTCTGGTAGAGAGTGCTGCTGCAGATTAGTGAGTCCTTGAGAAGAATAAAGCTGGGCTATGGGGAAAGACTAAAAGGGGCA
The DNA here is from genome assembly GCA_001675575.1 of Neotoma lepida. Classification (NCBI taxonomy): domain Eukaryota; kingdom Metazoa; phylum Chordata; class Mammalia; order Rodentia; family Cricetidae; genus Neotoma; species Neotoma lepida. The sequence continues at coordinate 9,143 of LZPO01117768.1, forward strand.
AAGACCTAAGGAGATCCTGGACACATCAAAAGTCAGAGTGTCCAGTGAGTTGTAGGTGTGGTAGGAAAGGGGGCTCCTGCAAATAGATTGCAGTAATGCAAAAAAAAAGAAAGAAAGAAAGAAAGAAAGAAAGAAAGAAAGAAAGAAAGAAAGAAAGAAAGAAAGAAAGAAAGAAAGAAAAGAAAAGAAAAATGTGGAGAGATAAGGATGAAAGGGATGGATGACCCTGGGTTTCCAGTGAATGGAGTTGAGGCAGGAGGGGGCGTGGGACCTGTAAGCACATTGTTACTAGGCTAAGGTGAGAATGGAGAGACCATACTGGAGAAAGAACAGGAAGTATAATGTGATTCACCTACAAGAATCCCTGCCAGATGAAGCCATGGGGGCGGGAGGGAGGGTGTCCCAGGTAGAAAGTGTTTCTAGTTATCAGGCAGGGACTGAAAAGATTCACAAGAGGGGGTAAAGCTGGGTCCACAGCAAGGTTCAGTGGAGTTCCCAGGAAATATAGGTAGTGGGAGGACAGAGGCATCTGCAAGCAGTCTGCTACAGAGGCGGGGATGAGACCAGAAATGGAATGGAGGACTAGAAGGAGAATGAACATTACTTACCTGAGTCCCAGTGCCACATGGTCACTGGGTATCCCAAGTAGAGAATCCTTAGAAGATTTCATTTCTGATTTTAGCTTTTTTTCCTCACATCTTTTTTATCATTCTCATTTTATTTTTCTAGGTTTCACTGTCCTGTATTTCATCCTCCTTTTCTTCTTTTCTTTGTTTATTTTTAGGCAGCACTTGTAGCGATTTTAGCTACAATGCTTTCATCCAGTGAGGAGGAGTCACCAAACTCCAGCCTCGTGTCCAGCATCTTTGAAGAGGAAAGCCTGCAGTCTCAATACAGAATCCTGAGGACCATTGGCCACGGGAGCAATGCCAAGGTCCAGCTGGCCCACCACCGCCTCACAGGTACCCCCGTGGCCATCAAAGTACTTCAAAAAAAGAAGAAGCGGTGCCAGTCAGTCAAGTCTGAGGTAGAAATAATGATGATAATCAACCACCCCAACATCATCTCACTTCTCCAAGTGATTGAGTCTCACAAGAGAACATACCTCGTCATGGAGCTGGCTGAAGGACAACAGCTTTACCAATACGTCCGAGAGAATGGGCACCTGCAGGAGGAAGAGGCTCGGGGTATCTTCAGGCAAATAATAGCAGGTGTGAGCTACTGCCATGACCAGGGTATAATTCACAGGGACCTGAAACCAGATAATATCATGCTAGATAGGAATGGAAAAGTCAAAATCATCGACTTTGGCCTCGGCACCCAAGTGAAGCCCGGGGAAAGACTAAGCCGGCACTGTGGTGCTTACTCCTTTGGTGCCCCTGAACTCTTCCTCGGCAGATTTTATGATGGCCCCAAGGTCGACATATGGACCTTGGGAGTCGTCTTATATTTCATGGTAGTCGGCAAGGTCCCATTTGGTGCTGTCACCATACCAGAGCTNCGAAGGCAGGTTGTGGCAGGGAAGTACACTGTCCCCTTAGGCCTGTCAGAAGAACTCCGGGACCTGCTTAGGCTCTTAATGACAGTCGACCCCAGCCTTAGGCCAAGAGCNGATAAAGTGATGACACACCCCTGGCTCACCAACGACATGGAAGCTTTACCAGATAACTGTGAAGAAGTAGTCCCCAGCTTGCCTGACCCTGCAATTGTGGAAGCCATGGAACATATTGGGTTCCAAGCCCAGGATATCAAAGATTCTTTACGTCAGAGGAAATTCGACCAGATCATGGCGACCTATTGCTTACTGCAAGGGCAGGCTCTCCAGGGCCAGAGCTGCACAACTCATGCTCAGGCCATGAATCCAGTGGTGACGCCATTTCCTTCCCTTGATGACCCTATTGCTTTCCCTCTGGCACCAAGGAGGAGGAGTAGTGAGCCCACTCTTGGCACATTGCTTAGAAGGTCATCCACTGACAATCAGGTGTCTGCCTATGGCCANCAGGCAGCTCAAAGAAGGGGCAGAAATGCCACTGGGCCTGCTCTTCCTCTCTGCAGGCCACTCCAGAGGACATCCACACCAAACCAAGCCCATCATTGTGCCAGGAGTGCCCCCTGCATTTACACAAAGAGTGAGAACAGCTTAGGCTCCCACAGCACCTTAGAAGAGGACAAATCCACCCACAGCCGGGGCCAGCACAGAGGCTGGAGGGGATGGACAAGGAGGATAGGAGACACCATGATGGGACTGTGCTGCTGCTGCTTTCCAAGGAACAGACCTCACCGGGGGCAGAACAGGGTCTCCCCTCAGAAATGAGGCCCAGGGAGGGCATCTGGAGAACAAGCAGCAGGCGTGGCCCAGGTACCTTTGTGCTTTGTCCTTCCTGTTTGCTCTGAGCTGGTCCCTTCTCCATTAATGACGTCGATTTCCCCATCACTCCTCAGCACAATTCTTACCCTCTCCAAGTACTTACCTTTCTTTTCTGTCTCAAGCTTTTCCCTTCTTCTGTATTTCTCCTCTTCCCAGCATGGACTCAATACCACTGGTGAGGACCTCACTCTGAAAGTTCTGTTGTTGACCCCATCTCTTCACCTGGACTCCATCTCCTCCCAAAACCAACAGCTCCCACAAGATGAGAACTGGAGGACTATGGGCTCAGGGATCTTTTCAGGGNCTATCAGCCCTAGCACATGTGGCAATCANGGCAGTCACAAGAGCTTCAGAACAGAGTCATAAGTTTTCAAAAGCAACATCACATTNCGTAAGCCTCAAAAATGTCATCAACTAAGTGTCCTAGTAAAGAGTGTGCTGGTTATGGAAGACAGTCAGTCCCCCTACCTGCATACACAGTCTCTCACATACTGATTATCCCTTTGTTCCTAAGACCTAGTGATGCACAGATTTTTATAGAAAACATTTCTAAAATATTTCTTTCAAAGATTTCAACTGGAAAGTAGAAAAAGAAGACATGATATAATACAGCAAGTCAAAGCCCGAAGCAATATTCTAAGAAGTAATTTAATCTACTTCATTATTTCTGTTGTCCAGAACAAATTATCTTGTCTCCTTCACAGTGTCGTCTGGAAATTCTGTCTGGTCCTTAGTATGAACAGGAGGTGATTTCAGACACATGGCCCAAGAAAAGACACAACAGCAGCAGCTAACTTGCTGGCTTCCCTGTCCCTGTGAGAATCACTGACTGACTACTCTTGGAGCCAGACACCATGCTGCCAACTGATTAGGAAAATGTTTGGTTTACCTGAACACCAATATTCCTAGAAGACACATAGATGTTCCTAGGACTGAACTGTTGCCTGGGACCTGGAAGGCAAAGGGAAGCAGGATGCTGTGTGCCTGACGAAGAACACTCTCTCTACGCTGATGACTACAATGTGTTTTACCTAAGCACATGCTCAGATGACGTGAGAACATCAACCTCTGCAGTCGAGGTGCTGAAACAGCAGGGGTGCTGGGACAGTGGGGGTGATGGGACAGTTGGGGTGCTGAGAGAGTGGAAGTGCTGGAGATGGTGGAGAGGANTGTCACATGAGACGCCAGGCAGCCAGCCAGCCATCACCAGTTGGTAAGCTTCCCTTAGCCAGGTATTTCTCATAGACATATAGACTTCAGTATCCTGAGAAATGATTCTTCTCCTCAAGGGCAGATTCCTGTTGGTGAATACTGACTCTAAATGCCTCTTCAATGTGCCAGGAGTGAACAAGTTCCTCACAGAGTTGTCTGGAGCCACAGGACATGGGCACAGGACCTAAGCTACTAGGCAGCTCCTAGATGTGTATATTTATAAGCAGAAGACACATTCTCTCCATGNTGGAAGAAGTCTGAGTGTCTATGTGGGCCTCACCCTGAGTGTGCCTGACAGGAACTTCAACCAACACTCACTCACTGGACAGAAGCAATGCACTGGCAAAGGCCTCTCTTCAGGCTGTGACCTTGGAGCCACAGGCCACTGATTCCCTTGACATGTTGGAGAGGGGACAGGCAGCCCATGCTGAGGAACCTTGTCAGTGAGAAGGTCTTCCCAGAAAGGACTGCAGTTGAAAGGGAAATACCACCAAGATCAAAATGCCATGCTCTACTATAAGTCAATAGCTATTGTTATTGCATAAATAAAATTATATGTAATATGGTTAACGCTTATNTGTGAAAATTGTGTATCCATTAATATATGTCGTTCTAGCTAGGTTTCTATTCCTGTAATAAATTCCATGACCAAAAGCACCTTGAAGAGGAAAGGATTCAATTTCGGCTTGCAGTTTTAGTCCATAGGGAAGAGAAGTCAAGGCAGGACCTGATTGTAAGAANTGAAGCACAGCCCAGGGAGGAGAGCTGTTTACCAGCTTGTTCTCCATAGACTGCTCAGCCGAATTATACCATCCAGGTCCATCTGCCCAGGGGTGGCACTGACTCAGTGAGCCAAGCCCTCCCACATCAATCATTAATCAAGAAGATGTCCTACAGACTTGCCTACAGGCCAGCCTGATGGAGGCATTTTCTCAAGTGAGGCGCCTCTTCCGAGTGTTTTGTCAAGTTGAAAAAAAACAAAAAACAAAAACCCAACTAGGACATGTGTAATCAATAACGGATTCCCCGGTGGTAGGGAAATACATGTTGGTACATTTGGGAAGACTGGTGTTAAAGTTCAAAGATATTTGTCCCAAAAATCCATCTCTAGGAATACAGCCCAAGAAAAGATGGCATACTAAAGGGAGAAGGTCACATGGGGAAACTTAGATAGAAACAGAAAATATCATAATGGCTGGCCGGGCGGTGGTGGAGCACGCCTTTAATCCCAGCACTTGGGAGGCAGAGGCAGGCGGATCTCTGTGAGTTCAAGGCCAGCCTAGTCTACAGAGCGAGTTCCAGGAAAGGCACCAAAGCTACACAGAGAAACACTGTCTAAAATAACCAAAAAAAGAAAAAAAGAAAAGAAAAAAATATCATAATGTACATAGTTGTTAACTAGACAGTCCTGGACGCATACCGCTCAGGAACAGAAGGGTCCAAGACTGTGACATCAGACATCCTTCCATGCCGGCCTGAGTCAACCAGGAAGTGAAATTTGTATGTTGGCAAGCCTCTCTCTCACCTCTTTGTTTTGGGGGAAGGGTTCCTTTCTACACCCTGAAGTTTTCAAGCATTTCCTGCAGGTCCCTTCCCAGGCTGGGCTCTGCCCTGGAGCCTCTGGCCAGGAATGTAAGGTCCCCATAGCAACAGGAGGCTTGGTCAGGAGCAGCAGGNCAGCAGCAAGCTTGGCAGACGAAATGTAATGGGAGACTGGCCAAACCCTGGAGAGGGGGAGGAGCCATCCTGAAGAATGAACCCTGGAGAGGGGGAGGAGCCATCCTGAAGAATGAATCCTTTGTTGTCTCACCTCCTTCAGTCTGTGCCACAGAGAAGACCCTCAGT
>LZPO01117768.1:25765-44452 GCA_001675575.1 Neotoma lepida
AAGGAAAGAACTTGAGGTTCCCTTCCTCTGAGCTGAACTAAGGATTCTCTCTGAACAAGGGGTAACATGCTCTGAGCTCATCTGGGATCTGAAGAGAGAAGGCTGCCAGCTGAGTCAAGCATGCCACTCCTTCCAGCTGAGCTCTGAACTGATAGATACCCTTCTCATATGTCCCCAGAGCCCTTTCTATGGAGACTTGGACTCTTATTAGCCTGACCTCAGATTCCTTGCTTTGATTATTTCATGATCTATAATTTTGGCACACTTTTGAGACTGGGATATGTAGCAAACAGCAAAGGGTGACTAGGCATCATGGTGAGGCATGTGATCCCAGGACCTGGGGCCCATGGCAGGAAGATCATGAGATCAAAGGCATCCTGGTATTGGTGGTGTGTCCACCATGGGTTATGATACCCTTTCTCAGGGGGAAAAAAAACAAGCAAGGTGTGAGCCCTCTGCTTGCAAGGAGTTGAGACAGAGTAAGCAAGAGAAAGACCAAGAGCTATGCCATTCTATTTGGCTCTGGTTTGTAGCACTTGGAACTGCTGAAGACAGGCTTGTGTCTGGCTCCTCAATCTACTTGGAGCTGGCTTTTGGCAGTCCTTCCCTTCATACTAAGTACCAAGGCTAAGAGGAGAATGGAGGAGACCTGGGCACTGTCCCCAGTCAATAGGCCTTCGCTCTGCACCCAGGTACACATGCCTCGGGTTAAGAGACTGGTTCTGACTGTGGAGAGAGTTGGGAAGGCTTCTGGGGTGGGTATTACCCCATTTGGCTTGGGGAACCTGTAGTTGGAACCAGGGAATACAACTGGTTCCTTCTCTTTCCTATAGCAATAAACCCCTCCTGATGATAAGTCTGTGTTTGCACAGGGCTCTGCAGAGATGCAGTCAGGAGAAACATTTATTTATATGAGGTGAGGAGGGTCCAAGGGAGATGGAGCTCAGGAGACTGAGGCCATCAAGTCTGGAATCTACAGGCAGAACCAATGCTGTAGCTAAGGCCCAAAAGTTGTGGGTAGCAACTGTCCACCCTTCTGGGCCTACCTAGGCTCTCTAAGTCCTCAGGAGCCTGGATGAAATCTATCCAACTAGGGAGAGATATCTGGCAGGTGGCCTAACCACATAGACACATCCGTGCTCAGCACATTAATGACCATTTCTATGTGGATTTCAATGTCAGTGTTGATCTTGAGACATATGCTGGTCTCAGGAGGCTGTCTCTACTAGTGCTACTACAAGGATTTCTCTTACTGCACCTGAGACTAATCTGGGAGCATCTTCCCGGGATAAAAATTCCACAGGTCCATAGCCAGGCAACCTCCCTGCATGAATGACGTCTTCATCCGCTCACCCCTACAGTCTACACCTCTGTCATCCTCTTGCTCATCTTCTCTTCCCTGGCCCACTGAATACTTCCTCTTTCTCAACCTGCCCATGCCAGGCTACTCATTTCAGGACCTAAGGCATGGTAAGGAGTTCAAGTGGCCTCCTGGAGTTCTATGGAGGGCCCCACAATGCTTCTACCCAGGAGGGCAGTTGTCAAGGGTCATGGTGCGTCCCAGGTTCTATCTTAGCTACAGGGTGATGTTAATTGCAGTGTCAGCCTTTGCCTTGGGGGAGCTGCTGGCTGCAGGGCACAGCTCTTTGTCCTCCTCAGGGGCCCCAGGTCACAGCAAGCAGCCAGTTAGACATTTTATTAAATCTGGAATGTGGCCACATTCCTGGGTCAGGCTGTACATAGATCCTGTACTCAGCTTGCTATGTCCAAGGGACCTGCAAGAGAAACAGTTCTCCCACAGGGATACAGTCCTGGATGTGTAGCAGCCCCTGCTGGCCTGGGCTGTGTAGAATCCCCACTGACCTCAGGGGGCTGCCCTGGCAAACAGGCTCTGATTTAAAGAGGTTTATCCAGGCNTNTCCTGATGCTGGGATATTGGGAGTGGGAAGAAGCAGCAGGCCTTTCCTTTGATGAATCATGGCTCTCTGGACAAGAGTCCCCTTGGGTACCACTGTCCACACTGCTCAAGTCTCGTGCAGGCAGACGTGATTGTATTTTGGCAGTACTGGGGATTGAACCCANGGCTTTATGTGAGTGGGGCAAGCACTCTACCACCAAGCTGCACCCCCAGCCCTAGGACTCTGTTTTTCAGAAAAGCTTTAGCTTCATAGCAAAACTGAACAGAAAGTACAAAATTTTCCATGTACTAAAAGTTCCTCCACTTACCCTAACCACATCCTCTAGAAGACAGGAGATTGTTTACAGTCCCTGAGCTTNCAGGGACCCATCAGTGTCACCTAGAGTCCATGATGGACATGAGGCTCGNTCCTGGGTTTGGGAAAACCCATGGAACCGTCTGGTAGTGTCACTGTGCAAGCTCCTGGGCTCCATCTTCCCATCCCTCTCCCTACCCTGGAAGCTATGATCCATTTTCTGCCTCTATATTCTTATTTTCCAGGTTGGTGGTCCACACTGTACAGTGCACAGCCAACCAGCCTCTGGCTCCTAGTGACATTCAGTGTGTTTTCCTGGCTGGATAGCTCCTCTCTTCTCAACTCTAAGTCATCTTCCAGAACATTTTCGTGCCTGAGTGAGAACTCCTTCACATTGAGGAGTTTGCCTCTTGAACACAGGAAGATCAGATGGACCAGATAAGAAAGTTATCTGGTCAGAGTCCTGGGTCTATCATAGCCCAAGGTGTGGACAGTTTGTGTTGGGGCACAGGGCCTTGGAGCTAGAGTGGCCGGATCCCTTAGGACAAGGGAAGGGCATGGAGTCCAGGCCTAACACTTCCCAAGAGCCCCCAGGCAGTGGATGGATACTGTTCTAACCAGCCCACTACATACANTTGTGACCCACAGTCTTGGGAACTGGAAGTCTGAGGTCAAGATGATGACAGCTGAATCCTTTGTGGCCTCTCTGCGGCCTGTGTCAGCCTCCTTCCTGTGCCTTCCTCTTGTCCATCTATGTCTGTCTTTCCATGTCTGAGTCCAAGTTTGGAAGGGTGCTTACCCTTTGGATTCCCCTGGTAAGCTCCNTANAGCTTGATTTCTTCATGAAGCCTCATGTCCANCTAGATCCACTGAGGCCCTGGCAAGGGATGGNAAGTGCAGGTTTAGTACCATAGCAGGAACAGTGAGTCTGGTGAGTCTGAGAATTCAGTCAGCACTCTGTCTTCCTGGATGTGGGAAAGATTGGCTGGGCAAAAACTGGTAGTCCCCTTGTTCTGAAAGGCAACTTTCCAGGGTGGGTGCTCTCCCTTGCCTTGTCCTGGGGTTGCCGCCTGCGCATTTTCTAATCCCCCAGCCTCCTAGCTATGTGGGTAGCTGTTGCCTCAAGTGCCAGGACCATGGATCAGGTGTCCTGCTGGCCTTTGACTTTACTATCCCCAGCCAGGTGTCTGCCAGGCGGCCGCTGAGCTGGGATGTGGTAGTGGACAACCACCAAATGTGGCTAACCTGATAACGACAAACCGTGACTCTGGACCTGATCGTGTATCTCTCACCAGATCAACAATGCCAAGACACCTGCTTCTCGGTGCTTCCCAGATGGTCCCTTCTCTCTTGAGTCTGCTCTAGGGACAGTCACCTCAGTTCTGGGTACCAAGTCTGTGAGAATGACAGAGAAAGGCCCTGGGGGCTCTACAGTCTTCTCCACTTGTTTATGTTTTTCCAGCTTAGACAGGAAAGGGATCATGGTCTTCTCCCAGAGTGTAGGAAAGCTTGCTTTAGCAAAAAGCATTTCCAGGAACCCCGTTCTCAGAGCAGCCCCACTAGCAAGGGTGGCATGGGTCATGGGTCACTAACACTGGTCAGTTTTGGTGACAAGTCACAGGAAACCCTGCAGATGAGGTCTGCAGACACTGTCAGCATGCTCTCCCCACAGTGAGAACCAGCCCGTGGCGGCTTTGCCCAGGGAAGATGCTTGCCTTAGCCACAGATGGTCATGTCTTACCCGCAGCACCTTGTGCTCGACCTCTGAGGCAGCTGTGTCAGTCCAGCTGGGTGCAAAGCTCTATGTCAACAGACAGACTTGCTTCAGCCGGGCTTGGCTCTTGCCTGATGGGATTCCTGGGAGGAATGAGAGTGTCTTCTCTGCCCTGGACTTTTCTTTTCTAGACAATGAGTATGTGTTCCTGGATTTGAAGCGAAAACTCAGTAAATACTTCTCAAAGGACTGGAAGCTGGAAACACACAAAGTAAGCATAGGACAGAGGAAAGAGCCAGGGCTATCACTGTGGCCAGTGACTAGGAGGGTTCTCTTGGGTTTGGGATGGGCAGGTGCTGGGTCAGACNCACTCTTTGTCACTGCCATGATCACCTGCTTGTCAAGAGTTGTCCTCTGACATACTTGCACTGTCCTCAAGTCCTGCCACTTACATCCTAAGAGTTGAGGGTGGGTGGGTCACCAGNCTCATGCCCTCAATGTGATGCTTGCAATTGCCTTTGACAACATCCCACTTGGGTTTTTTCCCTTTAAAGAAAAATAAGATAAAACAATAAAATGAACTGTCACAACCACTAAGACTTGAGTGTGAAATGTCCCCAGGCACGCCTGTGAAACCACCCCCAATCTCCCACCCCACCCCGTGCGTGCCTCACTGGGGCTCCTTTCCAGGATCCTGCCTTTTTCTTTACTCTTCTGACAGAGGGATAAGATATCCAGGGCGCCCTTTATCACCTTCCTCAGAGTGCAGTTCTACGTGGAAAACGGGAGGGCGATCAGGTAACTACACTGCCTGGAAAGGAAATACAAGCCACAAGATAGGCAAATGCCTTCCAGTGTTCTCCAAAAAAAGAAAGGTCCCATCGTAAAGATGTGATCTCTTCAAAGCCAGGCACTGCTGCTCTCTGAGGCAGGTGTCTCAATCCGGTGGCTGTAGGTGACTCTCAGGGTTGACCTTTAAATGGAAATTGTATTTCCTGCCAGGTGTCCCCAAGTCTACTTGGGCAGGGAGGGTCCTGGGAAGGTCGAGCAGAGAACTGGAAGGTTCTTGCTTTCCAAGAGGTAGACCTGCTCCCATCAGTGGGCTGCCTCGGTACCTGACAGGAAACAGTGAACTCTTTAGGGATCATCAAAGAACTAGACACTCTCCAAGCAGAACTCTGGGAAGTTATCAGTAGGGCTTGGGTACCCTTAGGATGTCCTTTGATAAGTGCAAATCTGGTGCTGGTGCCCAGGAAGGGTGAATGAGGGTGTGGAAGATTCTGGAGTCAGAGGTATGTGACTATAGAAGGCTCTAGGGAATGAGGGCATGTGTAGCTAACTGAAGAAGGTTCTAGAGAGTGAGAATGCATGGCTATGTGGAAAGTTCCAGAGACATCTTAGCAGGGAAAACCAGGATGGAGGCTGATGCATGGTTCCCTGTACTGTGGTGACCAGCCAGGTTGCTATATTAAAAGACATAGGAGAGGTTCTCAGAAGGAATGTACTACTTTGAGTTAGCTGATGGCACTATACAGGCAGACTGGCTGACTGGGAGGCAAGTCTGTGGCACGGGTTTGCCCCTGTGCCCTTACTCAGGAGCTCTCTCAAATGGCACCACTTGTTCCTGGATCTCAGCTGCTGGAGGGCTATACCCATAGGGGCAGACCTTGTCCTTGCTTAAAGCCCCTGACTTCATCCATGTCTCACTAAGGACCCTGTAACAGGAGATGCCCATGTGTGTGAACAGACTAGTGGCCTCAGAGGCCTGTGGACCAGGAAGCCAAGCCTGGGAAGGGCAGGGGGTGCAGCACTGGCTGCAATGAGAAGATTCACTCTTCCTGATCCTTCTGCCCTGCTGCCTTCCAGTGACAAGACAACCCGGCACCTATACTACTGCCACCTGAAGGAACAGGTACTGAGGTCCAGGTGTGTGCACAGAGAGGAGGCCTACTTTCTGCTGGCTGCCTGTGGGTTACAGGCTGACCTGGGAAATCACCAGGAGTCAGTCCATGTGGGCAAGTACTTCGAGCCACACGCCTACTTCCCACAGTGGGTAAGACTGTGCGGTATCCTCCGCACAGGGGCAGGGTGGGGGTGGGGGAGTGATGTCTGCTCACCAAGAGAAAATTCTGGAATCCATGAATAAGGGGAGGGTGAAGGGTTAGGAAGGGGCAAGGGCATAGAAACAGAGTGACCCAAGTTCAAGGGTGCTCACCTACCTAACAATAATAACACTGCAAAGACTGGCAACATGGTATAGGAGACATGGCCAGAGCAGGCTCTGCCTTGAGTCCTGAATAAGCCAGGCAGTTCAACAGCTGCAGAGGGTCACCCACCCAGCCTCTGTGAAAACAAACAAACCCAAGGACCTCAGCCTCTCTGTGCCTTGGCTTCCTCTCCTACATCCTAGAAGGAGAGGTAGTNTGAGCAAGGGGTACTTCTCCTTTGTGTGCAAAATCCTAGCTTGGCTGCCACGNTGAGCAAATGGTTTGGGGAACTGTGGGCCCCGCCCACATTCTCCCCCATTGGCCCACCCCCACCCCCCTCTCCTTTTCTGTCCTCTGTGCCTTAGGCCTCACCTATCTGCCTTGCAGAGCTGTCTCCAATGCCAGGCAGCCTTGCTGAAACCTTCCCTTAGCCCCCACACACTTCTGTCCCTCACTGGAGCCTCAGCCCTGTGATTTCAGCCATGTTTTCCTCACTGGGGAGTTTTTCCAAGAGCCGTGGCTTTTGGGGGTGAAAGAAGCTCCACAAACTTCTAAGGGNGGCTATTTCTGTGGTCCTTGTAGGCACCTAGGTGACATAAGAGAGGGGATCAGGACCAAAGATTTAGGGGCATCACATCCTCACCTTTGGATCTGAGGCTAAGGCAGAAGGCCCAACTCACCCTGCTGAACATAGGCTCTAGNTAGGAAGTTGGCTCTGACTCCAAGTGGTAGAGGGTATCAGCAGAGAGAAAGGGCAGGGTGGGGTCTGAGCTATCTGGTGGCTCTGTCCTCAGATTATCAACAACAGGGGAGCTGATTACATCCTCAGGCATGTGCCCGCCATGCACCGTGAACAGAGGGGCCTGAGTCCCAAGGAGGCCATACTTCGCTTCATCAGGGATGCCTGCCGACTTGAAGATGTGCCCGTCCACTTCTTCAGGCTGTACAAGGTCGACCCCATGGTATCGGGGGTGGGAGGGNTCCCAAGGAGGCCATACTTCGCTTCATCAGGGATGCCTGCCGACTTGAAGATGTGCCCGTCCACTTCTTCAGGCTGTACAAGGTCGACCCCATGGGAAGGGGGTGGGGAGGGGTGGAAAGAACCTAGAGCAGGGGTGGGTATATTCCCCCATGGCTGGCAACGTGACTAAGACTCCAGGGTAGTTAGTATAGGCAGGACTGCCCTTGGGACCTGTTTGGCACGTGATGAGTGGGANGGTTACTTGGTAGCTATCCTGGAGGTGGCATGCCGGGTTTCTCTTGTGTTTGAGTTCTGTGAACCCCAGCTTGCTCAGCCTCCGTTATAACTGGTCTGGTCTAACAGTGGGCTGTTTGGCCTGACCCTCTGGCCGCCCCTCTTGCCCTGCCTGAGCACAGCATGGCCTCTGTTCTCTGGGGACAGTCTCCCACAGGGGGCACTAAGGGTAGAACTTTTGTCTATGAGATTCACAAAGTTCAAATATCTATGGAATATACCACACATGTGCTCTGGGCAGGCTGCAGAGTGACTTGGGCTTACGTAGGGCAACAAGAAGAGCCTAAATAGAGCCCCTGGTTTGTGGAGCCTCTAGCCTGTTAGACAGACCTCCTTCNACCTGCCNCAGGGCCAGAGCCTTAACCACTGACCTGTGTCCCTTTAGGATAAGAAGGAAGATTGCTCTACCATCCTCCTGGGACTCACTCTGAAAGGAGTGTGCATCTATCGGGTGAGGGGCCCTTTTCTTCTCTTCCCTTCTCCACCACCTGCTGTCCCAGNCCCAACCTGTACTCTGGTTTCCACATTCCTCTACATTACTACTGTCTTTCAGGAGGCGGACCACGCTCCACAGCTGCTCTTTGACTTCCCCTGGTCACATATCTCGAAGGTGACATTTCTGGTGGGTGTCTGAAGCAGGACAGCATCCACAACACTTGGGAGCCCTAAGAACAGAGAACCTGAAACTTCATTCTCAGAATGGGATCAGGAGCTCCCTATGNCCTCTCCACACCCNCAGGAATCTCCCAGTCCCATTGGTCCTCACAGCCATTTCTGGTGACACGGTCATAGTGGTATTGAGTCTCTGAGAGATGTATAGCTTTGGCTACCACCAATTTCTGAGCTCCCACTCAGCAACAAAGAGAGAGAACATGGTACCTTAGAGATGCACCCACCTTAAAGCTTCTGTCCCCCTTACTTATTCCCAAAGCTATCTTCACTGGAAAGCAGGCTGGCTCTGGACAGTGACCAGGGTTCTGGTAAATCTTGAATTTAAGACTTGTGTACAGTCACAGGCAGGGAGGTCCTACATAGGAGGGCTGCCCCAGGATCTTTCTACTTCTCAAGGCTGGGGACAGATGGTACTGAGTCATAATGACCAGAGACCTGTTTCTACAGGGACACCAATTCTCTATACTGGAAGTGTGGGCCAGGATCCAGTTGGGGCTTATGGTTGACATTAAAGTATTTCTCTCTGCTGCTGGGACAGTTTTCTGGACTGTAAAATCACATTGTCTTTCCTGTCTGTCCAGGGGAAGAAGCTGGAACTCCAGCCAGAAGGGCTGTTGGCAACACAGAAGCTGCTGTTCTACACGGGCTATGCCTGGCGCTCTCGCTACCTGCTGCAACTGCTTCGCACCACCCACCAGCTCCACCTCAGCTTGCAGCCTGTGCTGCAGTGGCTACGACGGCTAGAGGAGGCAGAAGGTGGGTATGATATCCACCTGGGTCTGGGCACCTAGCTGATGACCACACATCCTNTCTAGGGTCTGAGATACAGCGAATCAATCCTTGAGACCCCTCCCTCCTGAGGCTGGCCGACTGTTCTGGGCTCGGCAGCCAGGACATACCTTGTTACACCCATCATTGCTGGTGGTCATCAGCTCCTACACCCGCCCCCGGAACTTTGGATAAAAAGTGGGGACTATCTGTCCCTCACTTCACTCTGTACATTATTCTACAGTGTCTTATTCCTCACATCCTTAGCCCTACAAAGAGCCAGAGATACAACCTGAAGGGAGGCCAGCCTCGGTGCTGCCCAGAGTCCAGTGTTCTCTCCCTTTCCAAGTCTCCACTAAGAGGAGACTTGCCTTGCCTCACACTGAAGCCCAACTACAAAAGCAGTGAAGCCCCACTGCAAAGGAGAGAAAGAGAGAGAGAGAGAGAGAGAGAGAGAGAGAGAGAGAGAGAGAGAGAGAGAGAGAGAGATGAGTATACCTGAACATATTTGTGAGATGTGAGTGAGTAGACCTCTGTGCCTGTGTTAGGAGGCAGGGCCATGAGGATGCTGGGTGCATATTCTGTATCAGTGCAGCCTCAGAACCAGCAGATGCAGTCTGTTCTCAACTAGTCCTGTCCTGGGTGACAGGGCACCAGGGCTGCTCAGGATATGTCTGTGGCTAGGAGACAAGGTGTCACAGCCTGAAGAACCATCACAAGAGGATGCTAGAAGGNTGCTAGTGACAAGTTCCATTCATGGTTGTCTGGCTGTCACCATGGGCATGCAGGGTCCCCCTCCCCGCCAGGGCGATGCTTTGCTCNACATACCTAGGTTCTGATGCATCAGCAGGTTGTGGGACTCTGACCAGCACTGGCTCCAGGAATGCAGGAGGTACTTCATCTTCCTCTAACACCAGCTCCTGTGTTGTTTTCCACACAGAGAAGAAATGCTACAGGGAATCCTACATCAGTGACCCACTGGAGCTGGACCTGGACCCACAGAGCAGGAATAACCTGGGCGATGAGGACAAGAGGAGCAGCAGACATTCCCTCCTCTCACTCCATTCCAAAAGCCATGGCAGCTCCCACACAGCAGGCATCAAGCCCAGCTTCCAGCATGGGGAGTGTGAGATGTCTGTGGATGAGCCCACAGGGACTGAGAGGCTCTGTGGGAAGACACCATCCAGTAGTTCCTGGAGCAGCTTCAGCAGCCAAGACACCTGCACCAACAGCAGAGGTGAAGCTATAGAACCAGGTAACAAAGAGCCTGAGCTGACCAATGCTAATCTGATTCCCTGGGTGCAGGCTAAAATGGCCACTCAGGACTGCACAGTGTCTCATACAAGGCCACCCAGGGTCAGGCAGATAGGTCACTAACACTGTCTGCAGTCACATTCTCAGAGTCTTGTCCAGGCAAAGGGCAGATGGCCTTGGTCTCTGAAGTTGAGTCCAGACTCCACAGCTACAGTCCAGCAGAGGGGCTCAAGTATGAAATCACATGAGTGTGAGCCACTGGCTGCTCCCTGGCCTCAACATAGATGGGCACTGGGAAGGTGCCATTCCTGGCTTCNATGAACAGCACTCTCTGCCTCTCCTAATGCTGACTGGAGCCACTCTGGGGAGGACATGATGTCACATGTCAGATGGAGCCCAGACACCATAGGCTCATCTGGGACTCTGTGCTCCTGTGTGTGTGAAATCACAGATAGCTCAAGTCTTTTTTGCTGACAATTCATACATACAGATGGCCTCATCTCAGACAGTCCTGTGAGGAGGGGCATTTGATCCCTACTTCAGAGTCATGGCAGGAAAGAGCCCAGGGCAGGATGGGCCACAACAGTGAGTATGGGCAGCCTTCTTTTCTTAGCCCTGCTCACTCTCCTCCTCCTTATCCTTCTCTGCCTCTACTTTTCTCAGCAGCTCTCCAGAGCCCTTCACAGGAGTGGGAATCATGCTGATCAGAACATGGGGCCCAGAGAGCTAAGACCATGCCCCAGGTAAGGGCTCCTCATGGTTCCTGCCCTCTGCCCACCTACATTTCCAAACTGGGTCCTCTATGCCCTGGAGAGGCCCTCTATAGGCAGCCCTGGATGGTACAGCCAGGCTCTTGGGAACAGGTTTGGCAGTGACTCTTTGCTTCAGCCTCAGAGCCTAAGTGAGCAGGCTTGCTGAGTGGCACAACAGGTCCAGAGCAGTGTGGCGCCCTCAAGTGGCTGAACATGTACTTGAACCTTTCTAAAGGGCTGCTATCAGTCCCCCTAGAGGCCTAAGACCTTGAGTTCCCACTACCCTAAGGTACCAGAAAGACTAAACCAGAAGCCCTGTAAAACCTAGGCAGAGGACAATGTGAACTCCATGTTCCTGGACTGGCATGCAGGCTCCTACCAAACATCCCCTGGGGAAAAGGAGTTCAGAATATGGTTGACCAGCAAGTGTGACACTGGACTCACAGAGAGTTAGGCAGANCTAGAAACTGGGAGGAGAGAGCCTAAGAGGGCTGTCAGAGCAGAGTCCAGGCCTGGAGTCGAGTCAGTTTGTTTAATAGAGGAGCTTACACTCTCCCAAAGCACTCCAAGGCTCTCAGCTAGAGGCTTCACTCCGAAGGACTAATTTACAAACGAGGAGATGCCCTTCCAAGAGTCCCACAGACAACAGACCCCCATGCATAGCTCTCCTACCTCCACCATGTGTCAGGTTCCTCCAGGCAGATCCAAAGGCCTTCCATGGCTGAAGAGTGTAACTCTGAGCATCACTGCAGTGTGAAGGCTACTCTCAGCTGATGGGAACCACACAGTCTGTGGACAAGTGTGCTTAAGCGAAAGATGGCCGTCCTTGGAATCTCAGGTGCTTCCAGGGCTGGTGTGTGGTGACCACATCCAGAGCCGTTCCTGAAAGACTCAAAGTAGTGAGGCTTCACATTCAGAAAGGCAACCATGAGGAAAGAAGCCCCGGCTGGACAGCAGCACCCCTGGGGCCAGTGTGGACCCCAAGGGGGTCCTACACTATGGCATGGAGCCTCCAAAGAACTCCTAGAATGCACCAGAGCAACACAAGAGCCCACAGCCCAGCCAGGGGGACCATTAAAGTATCTAGTATTATCAGGGAGACTAAGGTGGGGTGGGATATAGAGCTGTTGCATGCTGGGTGGTGAGAGGAAACAGGACGAGGCAGCCTAGAGAGAAGTGTTTCGTGAGCACTGAGACAGCACACCAACAGGATGGCCTATCAGGTCCAGGTCAGGCTGGCTATGCTAGAAATTGAATGGTCTGGGTAGAGCTGGGGTCCTGAAACTGTAGCAGCACAAAAAGCACCAGTAGTTGGGATGAGAACTACCACACTGCTAAATCTCTCTGTAAGTTGGGGAGGCAGAGGCTGACCACAGGGGTGATCAGTACCTCCACAGCCTGGACAACGTATGTCTGCACCCATCTTCCCAACACCTTCTGACTACCTCACCTAGCTACACCTGGGGCTACACACTGCTGATAGCTCCTGGTGCCCTAAAAGGCCAGGGTTCTTCTCAATGGCAAGAAGTTCATAAACCACCTCTCCCTGCACTGACCTGGTGAAGACTCACCCTTGCAGGAGTTCGTGGTGTAAGCAAGAGCCACACAGCAGCCCTGTCTGTGCCAGCCAGCNTTGAAGGTGACTTGGTAGCATCTAGCACCACCAGCCTTTGGCCAGGTCTGGGCAAGGCAGTTCCTGGCCCTCAACCCTTTCTGCCCATCANATCAACTGCCTCTTCTTTGCCTGCTCACCTATAAGAGAAATGGAGCCAGCTCTGACCTTAGCCTAGAGGTAGGGGTGAGTCAACATTAGCCCTGAAGCTGCTGGGCTCTTGTCTTATCTGTGAGGGAAGGTGTCATAGTGGGACCTAGGCATTAGAGGGAGCCCTATGACTGCAAAGCCAGCCTAGGCNCTGATGACCCAGAGCTGGCTGCACCCAGGGTCTCCACACTGGCAAGGCTTCTAGATCTCAACTCTGTAGTTCCTTGCCCCATATCTTTCTTATAATTGCTGTACCAAACACAGAGGCCTCTCTTGTGTGCCTCAGTCCCACCCAGAAACCCCTGCCACTGTCTATGCAAACAAGATACCATTGGATGCAAAGGATTCCTTTTCTTAAAAGAACCCCCTTACTCCTTCCTCAGGCCGTGGCGGGCGGCTTCCTCCACCTGGCCATGACAGTGTTGCCAGGCACTGGTGTAGGGCTATTTGGGGGTCTCCTCCACTTCTCACCACAGCCAAAGAGGTGCAGGGGCCATTGAGCAGGTGTAATTCACGGGCTCTGGGAAGACCGGGAGTATGGTGGGTTATNTACCTACAGAGCCCTCAGGACTCTTTTCCTGCCCAGGGTCTAAAGAAGTGCCTGATGTCCCTCTATTTGGACAAGAGGGGACTTGCATGTCACTGCAGGTCACAAGTTCTTTTTTTAATTGATTTATTTTTATTTTATGTGCATTGGTGTTTTGCCTGTGTGTATGTCTGTGTGAGGGTCCCCTGGAACTGGAATTAAAGACAGTTGTGAGCTGCCATGTGGGTGTTGGGAATTGAACCCAGGTCCTCTGGAAGAGCAGTCAGTGCTCTTAACCGCTAAGCCATCTCTCCAGTCCCATCACCAGTTCTTGATAGTTGTGCCCAACTCTGGACCTATTGATGTGAGGGCCACATCTGGGCCCCCTTCTAACTCCCACATTTGTCAGAGGAGAGCACAAANCTGGCTGAGTAGAGCATCACTTCTTCATCTAGGCCTCTGCCCTTGGGCATCCTGAGNCCAGACAGAGCGTGGAGTTGTGCCATCCAGCCAGGATGGTAGCTGAGGTATGACTCACACAGGGGAGTTGGTTGAACTGAGGGTGTGTGGTATGGAACAGATTGGGAATTGTGGATAGGAGAGGGCACCCAGGGCTGGCTCAGGCTCTCTCAAAGACCATTGTTACAAAGTGGGGTTAACTAGCCCTGACTGAGAGGCATACTATCTTCCATTAGAATAATCTTTGAGAACAAGAAACCGTAGTGTTAGTGGAGGTCTGTGCCAGCTGTGGGTGCCAGGCGTGGGGCAGGGCTGGTTTCAGGACATGTCCTCTGCCTCCCCCACCACACCACACACACACGCAGGCACACATGCAAACAAACCAACTACATTCAGGAACAAGAATTCAGATAGACAGTGACTATCATGATACAAAGCTATCTCAGGGAATCAGGAATGTGTCCAGCCTGTCCCTCCTTAGTTCTCCCTTACCATATATGTCCCTGGAGAGTGAGAGCCAGGGGTAGTTCCTCCCCCTCACTGACATCCCTAATCCCTCAAGCTCAGGTGAGGTCACTCTGATCCTCCATGTCCTTGCCTGGTCTCAAGCAGGCTATGTGGCCCTGGGGTTCCTAAGTGCCCTTGAGGAAGAAAAATAGTCTGTCTTTCATTTTTACACTGCTGCCACAGAGCTGGCTCCTGGCAGCAGTCAAATGTGGACAGGTACTCGGCAGGGCCTAGGTCTCTGGCTTTGTCAGTGTCTTCTTTACCACAGGGCACCTGTGGAACCAAGGTGCTCCTGACAGAGCTGGGTATGTGCCAGGTAGCATGGCTAAGGATGGAGAGTGACAGGCCCAGCACCATCATAGTATGGCCCTTCTCTGGGCCTGGATATGCCTGTCTGCCCTTCCCACCAGAGCACAGCCTGCTGTTACAGCTGCTTTTCATTATGTTTGGGAATAGACCATCGAGAGCCCAGCTAGGTCTTCCAGTCCTCAGGGAGAAGGCCTTGTGCTCAGTTGTCCCCTGTGCGTCCCCTTGACCCAGGGATTGTGGTTTTCAATACTCCCAGGAGCAGCAGAGGTCAGTTCAACTCATCCTTGGTGTGTGTGCAACAGCTAGGGCTTCATGGAGGTCAGGACCTGTGCCCCCGTGTCTTCACAGACAAGTAGGAGCGCACAGACAAGAGGACAAGACCATTGGCTGACCCTGAGAAGCCACTTGGGTCCCACAAGGATTCCTATTTCTGTCCTTCCACTGGGCCTGTGGACAGACATGGGGAACTATGCCAAATGTCTCTGACCACCAGATTGTACAGAGCTGCAGACTGCNNTTGTGATCCTTAGGGAGTGGAGAGGACAATTAAAGGCCAGGCTCTCTCCGTGCCTCTACCCAAGAGGGTTCAACAGGGCAAGTAAGAAAAGGTGGGGGCCGAGGCAAAGGCCCCAGGCTCCTTCCTATGTTTCTCTGTGGGGCTGGAAAGGGAAAGCCACTGCTCACAGTCCCTCTGGTCCCTGAGCAGGGTCTGGAACTCTTCTACTAGTTCCCTAATGCAGAGTGGATTGCCATAGTGACAAGTCCTATGGCAGGGCCAGGCTCAAGGTAGAACTAGATGTCCAGATTCATGAGGCCTTCCCAGGAGCATACGTGGCCAGCTACAGACACTGATCAGGGTGTTTCTGCAGTGTTCCCAGGGTCTAGAGCACAAGAGCCTGCTGTTAGGTCCTGGTACCCAGCAGGAAAAGGGGACGAGGACCTCTGGGTGGGGTGTGCAGATAATGATGGTTGCTTGTGTGACATGGACAACAGAGCAGACCTACACAGAAGTCCTGGCTCCCCTCCTCAGTGGGTGGAAGCCAGAACACCGTTCCACTTCTGAAAGGAGTGCTTTCACTCTATGAATATCTCTGACCTGGGGTCTCATAGAGTTAGTTGCTCAAAAAACCATGTGATAGGGCACAGGTAGGGCAACTATCCCAGCACCAAAGGAGACTAATTTTTGAGGCTCCCACGGTACACTGACATGGTTGCAGTTTTGAAAATGTGCAGAGGATGATATTTTAGCCATGTGTGGCTGGGATCTTACCCTTTTCTACTGGATATCATCATCCTTCTGGCAATTAGTGGTGCTAAGGGACCATGGCAGACGGGCTTCATCCTGGGGTCTCAGATGGAGATATATTAACTCAGAGCTGTGAGAGATGGCCACCAGCTGGATGTGGTATGGATCACTGTAGGGCAGCAGGCTTCCTGGAGCCTGGCAGCCCTTGGCTTGCTCCATTCTGGAATGGGTAACAGAGTGAAGACATCTTGTCATGATCCCCCCCCCCCAAGCCAGAGCACAGGTTATTTGAGTTACACAGGATCTAGACACAAAAGAACCGGCCTCTAAATCATATAGCTCCAGTTCCAGAATCTTAAAGGTCCTCTATGACCCCAATAACAAGCTGGGGAGGAAAGGCACCTTTGAAACATCCTAGAAACAAGCTGCATCTGCCACACCAGGAGAAGCTATTCCAGTCACATGAAGGGGTGATGGGCTGGGGCCCAGCAGGCAACATGGAGAGGGACCACAGAACAGGGCGTTGCTTAGTAGCTACTGGCAATCCTAAGGTATTGGGAAGCAGCTCAGTGGCCGCACTGCTCAGCACATGTAAGAAGATTCTGCATTTTGATCCCAGCACTGAAAAACAAAAGGCACTGGCACCCTGAATCTGTGTTTATTTACCCATGTTTTAGAGGTTGAGGTTTGGTGGTTTTTAGTCTTTCCTTCATTTATCTTCAGAAACATGCCAGAATTTGTCATGTTCATTCTTTTTTTCCTAAAAGAGTATGACCCTGGGACCATCTATGAAGGTTTCAGGCCTCAAAATCAGGTTGAAGATGGGACACTAATCTTGGGGCTTCGGGTGCTATGTGGAGCAACTGGCTTTCAGAGACATGTGACCAAGTCCCCTGCACCTTGTCTGCTCAAAGCCCTGACCAGCAGATGGCAGTTTCCGGCTGCCAGGAATGGGGTTGTGGGCTGGTGGCTCTTCTCCACTCCTTGTCTGCTCACCTTCCTGTGGCCTCTCTGATGCTGTTGTTGGCCTTGGCTTCAAGTGTCTGCCCTGAGTGGCTCTTGGTGTCTACATTGTGTGAACCTCCAGAATCTCCTGCTAAGCTGGGCATAGCCGCACCCTATTGGTCCCCTTGCTCAGGTACCAGCAGGCACATGGAGTAGGGCAGACCAATAGTTCAGGTCTTGAAGCAGAAACCAGAAGTCAAGGTTACAAAGTGTCCAGGACCTGTTGATGGCACCTTCACCCAGTGCATGTTGAGTCCCTGGCAGGCTTGATATGTTGGGTTGATGGTCTGTCTGACCACACAGGGGTTTAGAGTCCACAGAGCCAGTTGCTGGTCATTTAAGCTCCTGTCACCTAGCCTTGGGACACAGGGACATGTACCACTTTGTACTCAGAACACATCGTAAATGCTTCTTGCCTCCCTGGTAATGCAGTGGGACACAGCTGTGCAGGGCGTCAAGATCAGAACTGGAAGATACAGTCACACTTGCTGTTCTGATACTGTGGGCTCTGCTCTGGACATAAGGTCTGGGGTCTGCAGAGACCAAGCTTTGCCTTACCTGACCTGTGGTCACAATGTCTGACCTTCAGTACTGAAAAGGGGATAGGTTACTGTCCTAAATCAACACATTGATCTTTCACGGATCCTAATCCTGTGCGCTTTCTCTTGGCCATGGTCAGGACCCATCTTGGCCTAGAGATAATGGAGGAGCAAGGAGCTACCCTGTCTCCAGTCTTACCTTCCTCTTACCCCTCCACCTGCATCCTACTTATTGACAAAGCCAGTTTTAGTGGACCCAGGGATCAGCCTCTGGTGATGGCCAGTCATATCCTGGTTCCCTTCATGAGGATGCTTGGGCTCCTAAGCAGACCCCCCAGACCTGCTCTCCTTAACAATCCCCCTGTAGCCCCTGCCACAGAGGAAGTCCCTTCTAGATGCCCTGATGGAGGACCCTCCAGGGACTTCCTAGGTGCTCTGGTAGCCTCATCAGCCCCTGATTCCCCCTCTCATCTCAGGCTCAGCTCTACTGGCTCCCATTCTGTAGAGATCAACCTGAACAATGGGGGACAGGAGACAGGGGACAGATAAAACCCTCATCTGGCCATTCCTCTGTAAGTAGCCAGGTCCAGTGTCCCCATAGGCCTGTGTGTTGTGTATCTGGGTTTCTGTGCCAGCCTCGTAAAGCTGAGGTGCATCCCAGACCATTTAAGAATCAAGAAATGGAGCTACAGTGCTAAAACTATTTCCTGGTAACATGCCCTCTTCAGCCACACACAGTGCCAAGGATCTGCTAGTCCTTTTCCAAGCATGTCACAATGAGGCCAACCTTTGCTGCCCCTGGCATCCATGTTGGAAATGGACTCAGGCTGGACTAAGTTCCAAGAGACCTAACAGCTACTCACAGCTCTACAGAGAAGAGTCTGAGGGCTTGCCACCATGTCCCTTGAATGTGGGCTTCTTGTCACTTATGTCCAGCCTGAAACCTCAGCTCCCTAAGGAGGATTAGAACTATGAACACACATGTCTTTGGTGCATGTGTCCCTGGCACTATGCTAATTCTTGTAAGCCTCACAGGGCCTGTGTTGACCCTCTGGGTTTCCACCTCCATCACACAGCTGGGAGAATGGGTATGGGGCTCTAAATTGTCTGGGACACAGAGCTGGGAGCAGGCAGAGCTTGTGTACGGCTCTGGAACCTTAATGTGCAGATCCTGGACCTCACGATGTATCCTGAGATGACAGGCTCGGCCTGTCTTACAGCCTTTCTTTCTCTGTCTCTCTCTGTCTCTCTCTCTCTCCTCTCTCTGTCTGTGTG
Source organism: Neotoma lepida (assembly GCA_001675575.1). NCBI lineage: Eukaryota > Metazoa > Chordata > Mammalia > Rodentia > Cricetidae > Neotoma > Neotoma lepida. The sequence continues at coordinate 44,229 of LZPO01117768.1, forward strand.
GCAGACAATCCAGCTCCTTTCCCAGATGTGGACCCAGCCATGCTCCTGATGCAAGATGAGTCTCCTCTCCAGCCAGTTTCCTCCCCATCATTTGAGGAGGTTCAGGGGATATGAGGTGAGGCTCACCNCAGGCTCAGGGAGCAAACAGCCTCCTCAAGGCCAAGAGAACTCTATTTATTTCTGAAGCACACACATCCTAAATCAATGACAAGAAGCACATCTCA
>LZPO01117769.1:15913-33217 GCA_001675575.1 Neotoma lepida
AAACATACATAGATGATAGATAGATAGAATTATTACCAAATAAGTATTCAATATTACTTTTCTGTGTCCTGTTTTTATCATGTTTTATTTTTAATTTATTTTCATTTTACATACGAATCCCAGTTCCCCCTCCCTCCTTTTCTCCTGCTCCCCTCTCCGCCCACCCTGCATCTACTTCTCAGAGAGGGTAAGGCTTCCCTTTAATAGATGATGCTGATCAAACTGGATGTCTGCATGTAGAAGAATGCAAATGAATTTATATTTATCACCCTACATGAAACTCAAGTTGAAATGGATTAAAGACCTCAACATAGAACCAGTTATACTGACCCTGATAGAAGAGAAAGTGGGAGAGTAACTTTGAATGCATTGGCACAAGAGAAGACTTTCTGAACAGAACACCAACAATTCAGGCACCAAGAAAGACAAAATAAATGAGTCCCAATGAAACAGAAAACCTTATGTAAGGCAAAGGAAACCATTAATTGGACATATCAGCAGCCTGAATAATGGGAAACGATTTTTAGCAACTCTACTTCCAGTAAAGGACTAATATCCAAAATACATAAAGAACTCAAGAAACTGGATATCAAAAAATTAAATAATCCAATTTTAAAATGAAGTCCATTTTTAAACAGAGAATTATCAATAGAGGAATCTCAAATGGCTGAGAAACACTTAAAGAAATGATTGACATCCTTAGCTATAAGGGAAATGTAAATCAAAACTACTTTGCAATTAGATCTTACACCTGTCAGAATGGGTACGTTCAATAACACAAGTGACGGCTCGTGGTGACTAGGCTGAGAAGCACGGTGAACACTCTTCAATTGCTGATGGGAGTGCAAACTTGTACAGCCACTATGGAGATCAATATGGCACTTGATTCAAAAGTTGGGAATTGATCTACCTCAAGACCCAAGCTACCTACTCCTGTGCATATACCAAACAGATACCCCATCCTCCCACAAGGTCGCTTGCTCAACCATGTTCCTTGTGGCTTTATTAATAGCCAGAAACTGGAAACATCTTATATTCCCCTCAACAGAGTAATGGATAAAGGAAATNTGGTATAATTATACAATGGAACATCAGTCAGGTATTTAAAAAAATGACATTAGACAGCTTACCTAGTTTTCTGGTCTTCTCTCCTCTCTGTGTTCCCCTAGACCCAATATCTCAGTCTCATCCTTAGGGCTGCAACAGATCACCAGCTACATTCTCCCTCCACCCCTGTCCACATCTCTTGTGGATACCAAAGACTGTCTCATCCTAAACTACATATTCCCACTTGTTGCTGAATATCAGACTATAACTCCAGCAGGTACTTTCTGCTCAAACACAGCCACACCTACGATAAAACCAGGTAGTCTGCCTGATGACTTTCTCCTGCTTACTCAGCTGCTAAAAAATGACATTAAAATTTTCAGGAAAATGGTTGGAAGTAGAAAAAAAAATCATCCAGAGTGAGGTAACTCAGACCCAGAGAGACAAATATAGTATGTATTCACTATAAGGGGATATCAGCTATTAGGTAACTGATAACCAAGCTACAATCTGTAGACACACAGAGGCTAGGTAAACAGGTGGGCTTTAGAGAAGGATGAGTGGATGTATAGGGAGGGATAAATAGAACTATCAATTGTAAGGGTGGACTGGCTGGGGACAGGTGTGGATGGGACCAGGAGAGAATCAGGTCAAGATGAGATGGGATGAAGAGAGAGAATGCAGAGAAAGGTGACGGGGACTGAGAAGCACTTGAGGAGCCATGTGGAAATCTCTTGAAGTGGAAACATCCTTCAAGCTATGAAGGTGATACTAATGAGGACTCCTAGTATTGGGGGATATGAGTCTCAACTGGCCATGTCTTGAAACCAGGCAAGGCTTCCAGTGGAGGAACTGGGTTGCTTTAAATTGAGTTGTTGGCCATGGAAATCCCTAAACAACACAGGCTGTTACTAAGACAAAAGTTTGCTCTCTATCAACTGTCATTAGGGCCCCATTGCCAAGGCCAATGTCCACACAAGTCATTGAACATGGAGAAGTTGAGCTAGTGCCTACATGGAGCCTTCACCCCTACCTGCAGTTTCTGGTTTGGGGAGGTACACTGCAGGCTACCAAAAGAAAAAGATAGACACCAACCCATCTACAAAACTTTTGACCTACATTCTCTCCTTACTACATAATAAGCTAGGGCAATGGTAGCACAGAACTTGGAGTAGTCAACTGATGTCTGATTTGACTTAAGGGCTACTCCATGAAAAAGAATTTGTACCCGAACTCTGGTTCTTGTGTAGCCAAGACTAGATATCCCAGAGACCTAGGGTAAAACCAAAGCTGACTAGTCTAAAAAAAATGATTCCTAATGATAATCTGCAATACTCATAGATCAGTGCCTTATCCAGTCATCATCAGAGAGGCTTCCTCTGCCAGCAGATAGGAACAGATGCAGAGACCCACAGGCAGACATTATGTGGAAAGAGTCTAAACTGAAGGTCTCCATCAAATTCTTCCCCTCAGAGCTCAGGGAATTCTAAAGAGGAAGAGAAAGACTCTAATTCAGAGGGAATGGAGGACTCCAGGAGAAGAAGGCCGCTCTGACTCAACAAAGCAAAGTACAGCAACCACAAGGCCTACATATCTCTACACCAGGTCCTCTGCATATATATTACAGCTATTAGCTTAGTATATTTCTTATGAGAATCCTGACTATGGCAATGTGTGGGTCTTTGATTCTATTGTCTGCTCTTGGGAAGTTTTTCCTCTTATTGGGTTGTTGTGTCTACATTTGATATGGAATTTTTGCTTCATCTCATTATATTTTATTTTGTCATGGATGGTTATTATATTTTAGGAGTCTGTTCTTTTTGAATGAGAGACAGAAAGGGAGTGGATCTGGAGAGGAGGAGAGGTGGGGACACTGAGAAGGGAAACTATAATCAGGATATATTGTATGAGAAAGTAGTCTATTTTCAATAAAAGGAAGAAAAAGAAAACATCCTAATTGTCATTTTTAACTTGAGTATAATTTGTTTTTTATAAAATCTGACATTAAAGACTTAAGACATTTTACTATTGCTGGTATATTTATGTAAATCCTTATCTAAATCTTAGTGTTTTAAACATTAGTTTTATGTGTGAAATACTGCTGCTCCTGTTTTTCAACACATTTTCTTGTGATATGCAGTCTTAGATTATTTCTCTTTTTCATNGTATTTTTTCTTTTGTTTCAGTTGTATTTTTTACAAGAAACAAGGAAACTTGCAGGAGATTACAATGGCTACATATGCTCTAAATACATATGCTATAAATACTATAAGTATACATGCTTNGTTCAATACAATTTGATAATTTCTTTTTAGAAGTTATATTTTTGTATCACTATCTATTGTTGGCAGTACGAAAATGTGTGTGTTTGCATATGTATGTATGGGTGTATATTTAAATATGTATGTGTGTATTTATACATATATATGTACACATACACATATATATATATTAAATATATATTCATAAAGACAAATACAAATAGAGGTATATCTACATATATCAGTATTGATACAGGCCTGCATTACTTTTATCAGATATATAGAGGTACTTTAATGAGTATTTCATTACTTTATATGTAGGGTTATTTTGTCTTAGTCATTCTCCTTTTACTAAATCTATGACTTTTTTTGTCACTGACAGTTCAGAATAACACAAACCTCTTTAAACACTCTGAGAAGTATGGAATTTAGCACAGGAAATTAAATGCTTACAGATTTCTTTAAAGGACTGAAGACTAAAGGTCATTGAAAGCACAAACAGATCCGACGTTTGTTGGTAGCTTTCAGGGAATTATGCAGTTGCTATTTCCAACCTAGCTCAAAAAACACAGGAAGTCAATGCTGCTGGTCATGGCACTGAAAGCTGTAGCTCCAAAGTGAATGAGTCTTAGGGGAAATTGCCAGTGGACACCAATATTTCCAAACTCCTACATCTATGCATNTGCCTGCCATTGACATAGGAAAAAGAATAGCTGTGACTGCTTTCTGCCTTCCAGCTTTATGAAGAGTCACTTACATTATTATAATCTCTTCAAAGTACACCCACAAGGCATACTGAGAAATATATTTTCTAGGCACCAGCTTCAAAACGGATGAGAGTCAGTAAAAGAGGGTAAGGATGTTACCGGGTACCAATGATCAGTCTGGAACAGTTCTTCCTGTTGGTGTCTCCAGACCAGTGCATAGCCGGCTCATGATTTTATCCCAAATGATTTAGGGAGCATCAGGCTCAATACAGGCGGCACAGTACGCCATCATCATCATCTTTTCTTTCTTCTCAGAGAATCCTCAGTCACTACATGCAGCACCCAGGCACTTACTTATTTTCTTGTTCAATCCTAAGTCATCCTTATCAGTACATTTTAGAGGAAATTATGTGAAAANGGTAAAACTAATTGTTAAGATGAAAAAATGATGAAGTGTGCATATTTCTATAGTACATAGTTCAACTGACATATAAATGACATTTTTATTTAAATTTGAAGAACATTGATTTTAACTGTAGTCACAATTATTTGCAATAGCTTACCAAGATATACTTTTCCTGTGTATTTGCAAATGTGTAAATTTTGAACAGCATTTCCCCTTTCCTCTTCTCTCGCAGACATTAAACAAAGATGATTTTAATCTTATGATATGTTTTTTTCAGATTCCATATATAGTTGTTGTCCCAGAGCACCTGTGAATTTTTTCTTGATTATTGTAACTACTATAATGCTATGAACCAACCACACTCCAGGATAGGTCCCATGATGCCCAGGAGGAGTTGGCCAACACAAAATGAACTTCATGTTTTTATTGTGGCTTTTCTTGGCATTATTGGTTTTGTATTTTTTTTATTTAAAATTTTGTTTTATTTGTGTTTCTTTTATTGTTTGAGACTGAGAGAGAACATGATGTTGAGTGGGGAGATGGGGAGGGAGCGTCTGGGAGGATTTGACTCAAGGAAAACATAATCAAAATATATTGTATAAAAATTAACTGAAAATTATATGTTAAAAAGAAAACAAACCAATTAAAATTTGAACATGGAACTAATAAGGAAGAACAAAAGATGACATCTGAACAGCTAATAAATCCTTAGCCATCAAAGAAATGAAAATTAAATCTACTCTGAGATTTTTATCTTGCAACAATCAGAATGACAAAGATAAAATACAAGCGAAGAAGGACGAATACTGGCATGGATACAGGGAAAGAGGAAACTTATTCACATTGGTGAGAATGCAAATTGGTGCAGCCACTATGGAAGTTATTATGGAGCTTATTTAAAAACCTAAGAGATGATTCAGATATATCATTCTTTAGTATATCCTGAAAGTACTCTATATTTTACTATAGAGATACCTGTTCATCTGTGTTTGTTACTGCTATATTCACAATAGCCATGAAATGGAAACAGCCAAGATGTCCATCAGTGGGTGAATAGATGATGAAAATGTGATGCTTTGTGCAATGGAATATAACTTAGCTCTCAAGAACAATGAAATTACAAAATTTATAGATAAATGGAAGAAACTGGAACCAATCCCTATGACTTAGATAATCCAGCTCCACAAAAGCAAATGTGCCATGTCTTATAGTGTTTGTGGACACTAGCTTTGAATTTTCAGATATGTGAGTTTATTTAGAATATTCATAGAGGTCAGGAAATTCATAATGTGACATGGGGGAAAGATTTAAGCAAAAAGTGGTAGAACACCATACTATATGGAAATAAATGGAATAATGAAATTTGAAGTGTTAATTTGAGTTGGATATAAGAAGACAGGGTAAAAGGGACAATACAAGGTGGGTAACTATCACTAAAGGCTTTTTCAAAATGTTACTTGAAAACTATCATAGATACTTCCTAAATTATACATAAATATAAATGGAGTGTGTGTGTGTGTGTGTGTGTGAGTGTGTGTGTATGTGTGTGTGTGTGTGTGTGTGTGTGTGTGTAAATAAAAGAGCTCAGTAGAATGCATGAGGTGGCTCTTTTGAAGTTCCTGGTCAGTGACGCCCCATAGACCTCCAAACACTACTTGCTATTGCCAATGGTTTGCGCCTCCCTCAAGACCTTCCATGTTAAGGCCTTACTACCAAATACTGGGCATTATTTGACTCATTTCTCATAGAACATGAAAGAAATCAAACTAGTACTCACCTGGAAGCTTCACCTCTACTGGATATCTTTCACAGTGTTCAAAGGTACTATGCAGAATATGGGAGGAGAACGTGAACTATCAGTCTTTACATGTTGTGAACTCTGCAAGCTACAATAATGGATGTCTTGAAAAGATATGTCCATAAGTGCAATAATGTCATGAACAAAATAGGAGTAATCAACCACTTTCTGCTTGGATTTATTCCCCACTACAAGAGATAAAAGCCAAACCTGGTGTCAGTTATCAGGGTCAAAAACCTGATACTTAGATATATCACAGAACCTATTATGATTCGCCTAAATTAGAATAATATTAAACTGACTCCTGATAACTTGCTATTATAACCAGAGATTGGTGCATCTCTCTATCCTCATCAGAAAACGTTTCTTTTTGCAACAAACTTTGATGAACACTGAGATCCATGGTTGGTCAAACGAAAACTAAGAGACTGCAGAAGGTCATGGAAGCAGTGTTTTCTAGACACACAGGAGATTTTTTCATATAAACTCACAGTAGTTATGACAGCATGCATGTAGTTTGTACAAGCTCAAACCATACAAAATTCCAGTACAGAGAGGGGAGGTCAAACAAAGTCACACTCCTCTCCGAGGAGCAATTGACAATTGATAGTTGCTGGGAGAGAGAGTGTCAATATTTTGAGGAGTGTTGTCCTCTGGTAAGTTGACTATGCTCCAGAGGTGAACCTTGCCCAAAGCTACATACGTAGCACAAACTGGACTTAATGTGATTTTGGTGTTTGTTCTTAATGAGGATACAAATTTGGACCAGTAAGGAAATGGGGATGAGTCTGGTAGGAGTAGGGGAGATGAGTGAATATAAGGGAAATTATTTCTCAATTAATTAATTATAAAAATATCTATCTGTAAAAAAATCAATATAAGCAAATTACACACAGAAAAAAAAGACATACACAAAACAAATAAACAATTGTGACAAAAATCTCCCAAATAACCTTGGAGAATCCTTTGGTTCACTAAGTTATCCTATTAGTTTCTGATGAGTAGTATGCATTGTGTTACTCCCTTCAAAAGATAGGGTTATATACGCAGAGTTAAAACAGTCCTTTATGAGTAAGTTCTACTAGATTAGGGAGACAGAAGTCTGAGGTAGTTTTCTCAATGTCCAGTTCATTGAAATTATTATTGTGTCCTTGTCAAAGTATTTCCCTTGGGAACCTAAGATGTCTAAACTATCAAAATGAAATTATAGAGAACAAAAGCAATATTGAGGCGGTATATAAGACCTAACAATAATGAAAGGAGACATTTACACCTCCACCTGTCAATTCCAAACTTCTTTTCTAAGAGATATAGAGCACCATCATGATCATCAGAATATCAACTAAATTTTTAAAACATAGCTACAATCCTAAAAATGTTGTTAAATAGAAAGTGTCACAATATGTCTCCTAAAAACTAATCCCCTCTATCATTGGATCAATTGCTTTTTGGTAATGGAGTAAAGAATAATACAATTTCTTTTCTTACGATCCTATCACTTAAAGATTTGATATGGTAAATGCTTTAGTAAAAATCAGTATCATGGTGTCATGACAGGAGTGAATGATCCATCTTATAAACCATCAATGAGAAGGAAAGCCAAAAATTGTATGCGAAGAAGGGTAATGCTTGTCCTGTATAACGGTAATATGAGAAGGGTAATATGGATGTCACTTCTCTTTGCTGAAAAATAAAAAGGCATTAAATGGAAACCCCCCATTTTCTGCTACATTTTCCTTTAGGAACAGATACCATATGCAAACTATCATACATTTTATCATTAAGGAATGGATTTTTCTTGGTGAATTTAATCCTATCTTTGAAGCTATATAATTTCTTTACCAGTATTTAGTCCCAGGTTTGACTGATTCTGAAATACAAACACCAGAAGGGTAGCTAACAAGGTAGACGGAACTTCACAGAATGACACGTTTTTGTCTCCCCTTTGTGANTCTCCTCTGATGCAGCATCTTTTCTAAGAATATTAAGATAATTAATCAATCTTCTTACGTTCTTAGTCCATTATAATCTTTGCCCATTTATTCTTACAATCTTTGTCCATTCTTAGGCATTCTTCTTTAATTTTATACACCAAATTTTCCTCCAGGGTTTTAATGGCACTGCTGCTAAGATTATTACCATTTGGATAAATCATTAATCAATACAGCTAGCTGTTAGTGTGGATGAATTGAAGCATACCTGAAACTCTAGCCAATTCATTATCAAAGCATGCTGGACGTTCTTTGCCTGATGAGCTTTCCCTCTACGATTATCATTCAGGACTCTGATGCTTAATATTATGTGTCACCTTGCTTGGGTTAGGATGTATTAAGATATTTGATCAAGCATTATTCTTGATGTGGCAGTAAGGGTGTCTTGATGTAGACGATATTGAAATCTACGGACAAAGTAGAGTGATTTTCCCCACTCTGTCTGTGTGGTCGTCGCTCATTGGGAAGGAACTCTGAACAGCACAAAACGACTGATCTCATACATCAAGGGGAATTGCTTCTGCCTAACTGCTAGCCTCAACTGTATTTTCCTACTATTGGATTTGAACTAAGAACTCAGTTCTTCCTGTCTCTTCTCAGCTGGGAGACCAAACCTATACCATTGGCTCCTATCCGTCCTCTTCTTGCTGGTTGAAAACTTGGGACTTTTCAGTCTGTCAGTCGCTTTTTTGCTAAAATAGAATACTATAGATGAGTTAGAGAGAAAAAATACACACTGTATCTCACAGCTTTGCAAACTAGAATTTTAAGATCAAAGATCCCCCTTTCAGGTTGTGTTTTTGTTGTTGTTGTTGTTGTTTTTTTTTAAGCTATCCCTTGTTGCAAACACAAAAGGCGATGAAGACAGGAAAGGAGGTAGAGAAGGAAGGAGGTGGGGGAGAGGGAAATATCTTATGACTTTAAGATATTAATTCTATAATGAAAGTTTCTTGCTAATGATACAGTTAAGTCAACTTAGCTCTCAAAGGTCACATTTCATAATTTTCACACTGGAGTTAGTAACACTATGCGAATTATTTGGGAGCACATTTATAGCAAGCCCTATAACCCTATTATCATAGGAGTCAACTATTTTCCAGCTTATATTTTTGGATGCCCCAATCAATATTTTAATGAACCTTTAAAAATATCCTTTAAAATTAAATAAAATAGCATATGTGGGTTTGCATGATTGTGTGTGTGTGTGTGTGTGTGTGTGTGTGTGTGTGTTTCAATGTATGTCCTGTGACCATATGTACCCATGAAGGCCCAAAGAGGGTATCAATGACCTGAAGCTGCAGCATGGGCCATTGTGAGCTTCCTAATGTGGGTGTTGGGAAATGAACTTGTCTTCTGGAAGAGGAAGAATCACTCTTAACTAAGAAAACTCTCCAGGACTTTTATTGAAATTTTCTATTAGTCCATGGAGATGGACTGAAGGATAAAAAAATCAGCATTAACATGTTTTAGGAGATTATAAAATATTTTTATTAAATATTTTAGTTGTAATATAGAGGTCCATAAAAATCCAAACCTGGGATATTATGGATCTGATAACAATTAATAATACTCTTGTTGGATAGTGAAGGCAATATAATTGTTAGGTAAAGTGTCTTTTCCATCACTACTATATGTGCAACAGCAAATTTTCTACCTTAAAATGTAATTACTATTTGTAGAAAAATGGTGTTTCTTTGCTCCCAAATCTTAGAGGTTTTTCTGTTTTGCTTTCTATCCTACTAATTGTTAGAGAGTTCAGCACAATCCTGACTTATGCATAAACCTTGTGGACTTTTGCATTTTTTAGATGATAGGGTCAAGTTGACAAGCAGTTAGCACTTCAGTCTTTTTTTTTTCTGATCTAAACTTACTCAAAAATCTCAGCTTTACAGAATGCTTCTAGAATAAGTCATATCAATATACTTACATATTTCCTTATCTTCAATATTGAAACTCAAAATATCTAGGTCCTTTGGTGTCATTGTTTCATTTATCTTCTCTTCCTTCCCCTTTCNTTCCTTTCCCCCTCCATCCCTCCTTTCTTCTCTCCTTCCTTTTCTTCATATCTTAATTCCTTCTTCCATCCTTCCCTCCCTCCCTTCCTTCCTATCTTATTTTTCCTAAAAATTATCATAAACTGGCTTTTTAGAGCTTATTACCTATGGTGGGACACCTTGCACAGGCTTGATGCAGGGGGAGGGGCTTGGACCTGCCTCAACTGCATGTACCAGGCTCTGCTAACTCCCCATGGGAGGTCTTATCTATTTGGAGGAGGGAATGAGGGGTTGATTGTCAAGGGGGAGAAGGCTTGGAGGAAGTAAGAGGAGGGAGGAAAGGGGGATCTGTGGTTGGTATGTAAAATGAATAAAAATATCTTAATAAAAAACAAGGAAAACTAAAAAATATATAATGGAAAGATTTAGTATGATGCTTATCTATTTCAATTTTCAAGTGTCTGTTTTCAATTTGCTACCAATAAAGATGTCTATTTGAAAATTACTTTTTACTATTACAGCATTGCTATTTATTTATTATGAAATAATAGATTCCATATATTTAGGCATGGGTGTTATTACATGGAAAGATTCACCAAAGAAAGAAACAGTATACATCTAAGTTTTGGTATACACTTCTCAAAACAGAGACACCTTGGTAAAGTTTGTTACAAAGTTTAGTAAATATTGTGGTTGGTTTGATTCCTCCCATCTGCAATTCTGACATACACATAATATTCAGGAGACCATTTTTCCTTGGCTATTTGTTATGTGGGGAATATTTCCAACAAATAACTTGACACACATGTTACTAATTTTTAATTATTTGGTAACATGAACATTAACTTTAAGTCAATTAATACTAATAGTAATTAGGTCCCTCCAAAATCCTTATATCTATTAACTTGAATATTTATCCAGAGACATTATGCTGATAAATATAACATCATTTCATGTAGGACACATTTTGAGTTAGGTTTTTGCTTGTCCATACCAGCAAATTAAGTTAACCAACACATTTCTTTCCAAATGGAGTTTATAAAGAACAGTGGTAACTTCAAGTGAGTACAGTGTCTTCAAATTTAAAGTGTGTTGCCTTCTCAGATATGAGAGAAGGAACAAAAGAGTGTAAGAAAAGGTTTTTCTGTGTCCCACCCGGGCTCTTATGGCCACTCAGACCCAAGTAAACACACAGAAGCTTCTATCATTTACAAACTTATGGTCTAATGGCTCAGGCTTCCCATTAGCTAGCTCTTACATCCTAAATTAACCCATTTCTATAAATCTATACTTGCACGTGGCTCATGGCTTACCAATACTTTTACATCTTGCTTCTCCTAGTGGTGGCTAGGAGCTTCTGCTCAGCTCTGCTTTCTATTTCCTCTGTCTCTAGTTAGAATATCCCATCTAACCTTATTCTGCCTCACCATTGGCCAACAGCTTTATTTATCAACCAATNAGAGCAACACACATTCACAGCATACAGAAAGGCATCCCCATCAAAAGAGTGCTGACCTTAGATATTTAGTATACTCAAATTTGCCAAAATCCTTCTCAATCTTTCCCAGACTCTTTTCTAGTTGTTGCCACTCCCCAAGTATTAAAAGATTTGGAGCAGATTTGGATACAATTTGTTTAAGTNTGTTGTTCAGAATCAAACTTTTGATTTGTTTTTAGAAAAATTAGTTGCAAAAGCAAAACCTTGTCTGGAAAGAACTGTAGAATTTTAGATATTTTTCATTAACCTAGAAAAATTTTAGGCTGAATTATTATTTTCATATTTTTCTTAACTTCAATAGATTCAGAAAAATTGTTGTTATATGAAAGCGTCCATCCTATTCAGGAATCTACATTAAAGTCATAAGATGTCTTCAAGCATTATTTTCTATAAGTCCTCCGTTTCAGGCAACTGAATGCTGGTATAATATTTGTTTTGAATTCAAGGACCTATTGGTGCCTCACATGCTTCTAAGTAGGAAAGACTTTTATTACCTTAAGATCCAAAAGTTACAGACATGTTAAAATGTTAAATGCATACACACAAATCCATACATACACATAAAACACATAACATTTTAAATTCTGTTATTCTTCATTGCAGAGTTATACATTCCTATGTCTAATTTAGAAACTGAAAATATAATGTAGTAATTTAATGTGTACAGATCTTTTGAATCATATAAGCAACAAACAAAAAACCTTTAATTTTCAGGTAGAAATTTACTAAAAATTGCCTGCTTTTATTAGGATGTATTTTATTTTTAAGGCACTGTTGTCAAATTTGCTTTAAAATGGAAATAAAGAGACTTTTAGTGTGAAGAAGTAAATACAGAAAGTTCCAGGGAAAAGTGTGGTCTAGGGCAATTGTAGAGTTCTAGCAAAATAAATTCTTAGATTTTCTTTGTACTTTTGTGACCAACAAGGCCTATTATACTTCAGTAAATCAGTATGCTAATGCTAGTAAGTTCAACTCTCCCAAAAGTNACTGTACTATTTTGTGAAAACTAAATGATTTTTTTCCTAGTCAGGTGGGTCACATTTAAAAAAATATATTATTATAGAAAAAGAAAATCACAAGGTATGATACTATGGTGGTTTTAATAGGCTTGTCCCCCATCAGCTCATACATTTGAATGCTATGTCATTAGAGGATAGTGCTGCTTGAAAGGGCTTAGTACGTGTGGTCTTGTTGGAGGAAGTGTGTCACTTGGTGTGGGCTTTGTGGTTTTATAAAGCTTAAACCAGGCCTAGTGCCTCTCTCTCTTCCTACTGCCTTTGATCCAGATGTAGAACTCTCATCTACCATGTCTGCCTGAATGCTCCTTCGGGAATTGTCCTTGCTAAATGCCTGAATGGTCCTTGCTAAACTTCTGAAACTATAAGCAAACAGCAATTAAATACTTTCTTTTATAAGAGTTGCCATGGTCATGGTGTCTCTTCATAGCAATAGGATACTGATTAAGACAGAAGTTGCTACTGGGGACTAGGGTATTGCTGTGATAGGCCTGATCATGCTTTTGTTTGGTGGAATATGGACTTTTGGTCTTTGGACTAAAAGTGTGGTTGAACATTTTAAGTGAGGCCTAATGGCCCTTCCTAGTAGGAGTATGGAAGTCAGTGGTGCTAAGGGTAATTTGAACTGTGGAAACCAAGGTCAAAAAGTTTCGTGGGGTAAGAATATTAGTAAGTGGTCCAGAGACCAATATTATGATATTTTAGCAAAGAATGTGGCTGCCTTTTACCCTTGTCAAAAAAATCTGCCTGACTATAGATTGAAAAGTTTTGGATCCATAATATTGACAGAGCAGATTTCAAAGATGGCCTAGTATTGACTCTGTAGTGTGGTTATTAGTGGTCACTCTTATTCATATCTATAACAAAAAGAAGTAAGCAAGTTGGTAGCATCCATCTGTGACCTCTGCATCAGTTTTTGCCTTCAGGTTCATGGCCTATGGGTGTTCCTGTCCTGGCTTCCTTCAATGATGGACTCAGTGCAGAAGTGTAAGTCAAATAAGCCCTTTCTGGCCCAAATTGCTTTTGGTCGTGGTGTTTCACAGCAGTAATAGTAATGGTAACTAAGACAGATACTGCTCTCTAACTCTCTCTTAGCCAGGCATGAAAAAAATTATCATCTAAGGCTGCTAAGCACTGTGCAGTTTTTTACTGCATGATTGATTTGTTGGTTGGTTGGTTGGTTACAGTCATAAAAGGACAGGTTTGCTTAATATAATATAAAGAGAGCAACAAGTATAATAAGTATAATAATAACAGAATCACCAGCTACAAACATATTATGTATGCATTTTCTTTATTTGTAGTATATAATTGGCTTAGAATTATATATATGTATCTAAAATAAATGACTACCACCCTATGCTTTATGTAAAAAGATCTATGAAAAGATCCCAGTGGTAGAAAAGCACCAAAAGATAAACTGATCCAACCCACCAGTCCCAGCCCCAAACTATGTTACATCAGTGTGGAACTAAAGTTAATGTAGGGCATTAAAGACTAACACGAACAGTGATTTAGAAATGTCTATAAGATTTCTAAGCAATCCCATGAGAATCTCAAAAGAAGACAAATTATAATGAATCATAACTTATTAAAGCTTTCCACAAATTCCTAGAACTAGCTCAAGCATTTTGGTCTTTAAATTTAGTATTACAGAAATGAGCGCTAAGGTCCGTAGGACTACACTGACATGTTCAAGACTGTTCATACTAAGAGGTGGCACTGTGATAACTTTGAGCACAATCGTGATTCACACATGCCATTGTAGAAAAACAAGCTTTGCCTATGATTTGAATATTTGAAACATTTTATGCTTTGTCAGAAGATGTATCATGTCTGCATAGTTTTAAAATATTTTTGAACTTTGTTTTTACCTTGAGGAGAATATGTCTTATTCATCATTGCATCTTTCATATCATTTTATATTAAATGTTTTGTGTATGAGAGGAACACAATATTGTTCCTTATATACTCATTTATTTTTACAAGACAAAATGTCATTATCTTTGTCCTTTGAGAAAAAAAATTCATACATTTCTGCTAACATCACTATTTAATTAAAGTCAAAAAAACATATAAACTCCTACATATTTCTATCTATTTCTCTCCTTGCAAACAATTCTGCTCACTAGTCCGTCATAAGAATTCTGTTCCTATGTCAACTCCATTATCATTGTGGTTATCCTTCTAACTATAATTAAGAACCTAATAGAATCTCCTTGCAAACTGCTAGAAGTTACTGTTGTANTTGGCACTATGAAAGGAAATTTCTCTTACACTGAGAGCTAGACCTCTATCATGTTTTCAGTCCAAGCTTACCAGCCTTTTTCTACTGTCATGGAAGTTTTGATTTATGTCGCTCACTATAAGGATTCAGAGAATAAGTCAATGCCGGTCTTCTTGTTCTCTTTAGTACACATGTAATAGTTTGTCTGCTCCTGTCATTTCTCATTCACCTGACATTTCAAAGTGACAAAACTTTTGAGAAACAGAGAGACAGAAAGAGAGACAGAGACAGAGAAATAGAGAGACACAGACACACAGAGAGAGGAGAGATAAGGAAGCAGAAAAAGGGCGACAGAGAGAAACATCAGGAAGAAATAAAAACCCATATAAGTATAAAAAACATCACTCACTGTAAGAATTTATTAAGATAATATTTGCTTTTGTTTAGTCTGGCACATATTAAAAGAGTTTGAACAAAGATATTTCTAACAAAATACAACATTTCAAAATGTCACTTTATTAAAATGCAGCATTACTAAATGTGGTTCAATATGGTTACCCCAAAAACTAGATGTATATTTAAAACCCAGTGACTAGTGCTACTTTTAGGGATTCTTTGTGATAGTGTTTTTAAGTTATTGAGCATGTAGCAATTTTATAGATCCTTAATATACCTCATGAAAGATATTGGAATTTTGACTAACATCTCTCAAACCCTGTTTTTTTTTCTTTTTAAAATAAGCACTAATAGGATATTCCAGAAGAAATCACTTCACAAGACTGATATATTTTACATCAGTAGCTGTACTACATAAGCATTGCCATCATCTTGAGTTGGTTACAAGTGANTATCAGAGAATACAGAAATGACTGATAGAGGGTTATATGTTGAAGTATTTCCTTTAAAAGGTGGTCTGCTTTCAATTATTTCCTTCTTATAATTCACAAAGACAAAAAAATGAATGCTAGGAGAGAATAGATTGGTAGATAAATGCTAATGTGACTGTTTAGATTCCTTTGCAGCAACAGTCCATATGTCCATTCCACAGATAATGAACTCAGTAAGTTGATTTATTTAGTATAATATGATTTACTACAATGTAGTCAGGAAATGTAAACCATTTCCTTAATAGAGACAATTTCATATGAATTAATTTTTATAATTAATGGAGTTAAATAAGCAANGGAACCACTATAATACCATAGCAATGCAGCTGTGTAAGTTTGGAAGTTAAAACTGGAAAGTGTTGCCACTGTTAAATACAGACATAAGCAGGAGGGACCTTGTGAGTATTGGGCAGAACTGAGAAGTTGTTTATGGAACTTTTAGGTCCTGAAAAGATAGAGAACTCAAATACAGACCTTGGAGAAGGAAGATTCTGCTTGATAATGGTCACTTGGGATTCCAAAAGAAGGGCTCTGCCACAAATTGGAAACAGAATTCTAAAGAGGAGTTTTGGCCTAGCCATCAGTGCTTCTGCCTCTGAGGAGGCTGAGAAAGCTTGTTCAGGGCATTTCAGAAAGCCTGCAAAATTGGACTCCATTTTCTTTCCAGAACGAGAAGCATGATTGCACCTCCATGAATGCACAAGGAAAACCTTTGCTTATTTCAGAATTTCAATTACTTTCTTATTCTTCAAGACTTTGAGAGCCCTCAGATTTGTACTGTTCTTTAGAGATAGATCTCTGTTTCCCAGTAGACTGAGGATGACATTCAGTTTCTCCCTTTAGGAACCTTCTAGAACTAATGTTTATCACTCAACATTTGAGCCCAACAGCTTGTGAAACATAAAGTGCATGCCCATACATTAATATTTTGGTGCAGATTAACTGAGATTTTAGCCATTTTAATAAATACCTTTTCACTATAGATTTCTCCTGATGGCATTGAATACAAGAGAAAGTCTAATGATTAATGTTGCTTATGGTATTGATTCTGGAATTGGTATGCTACACAGGAGAATCTCATTGATTGTAAGTGTATAAATAGATATGTAGGTAGGTAGATAAATAGGTAGGTAGATAGGCAGAAACTGAAGTCTATGAAGATGGAGATTTTTATCTTTTTTTAAGTTGTCAGTGTATCTCCATCTACTCAAACAGTGCTTGAAAAATGATAACTAACCACTAAAAGAGTCACTACATGAATACATTGATTATAAATTTCAACCTAGTTTCCAAATGCTAATGAAAATCTTCCAAGATTTCTACTTCAAAGTTTGCATATGAATATACCATNAATCACGTTACATTCTTGAAGTGAGAGACATTTGATTTCTCGTTTGTCCTTTCATAACTGTAGTGTGATTGATAATCTTATACCTACTTGAAATAAACTGACTTTAAATATTTATGTTTTC
>LZPO01117769.1:33252-44399 GCA_001675575.1 Neotoma lepida
TCCTGGAACTCACTCGGTAGCCCAGGCTGGCCTCGAACTCACAGAGATCCGCCTGCCTCTGCCTCCCGAGTGCTGGGATTAAAGGCGTGTGCCACCACTGCCCGGCTCATTGGGACCTTTCTATACAGATGCCTAAAGTAGTTCAATGTTGTCTACGTACCCCCCCTTTTGCCTCTCTTGTCTGTCTCCCNCTCTCTTTCTCTTCTCAACTAGCACCCTGCTACTTTTGCATGTTTGTGTGTTTGTCTTGTGACCTCGTGAGTTTCATTAGGACTGTTGACAGGATCATGGGTGATAGCTTGCTCCTAGGAGCCTGTTACCTTACCAGTGACTTACCACTGAAAAAACTGTCTCTCCCACACCCACTAACAATTAATTGTGTCTGTTTCTTGAGGGAGGGCTGAGGCCCATGAGTTTTTCTTTTTTCATCAAAGAATGGTAATGGACCCGTTCGTGTGCCCATCAAAGCTGCTATGAATTCAGGAGTGCAACAGCTATGTCATCCCCAGGAGACAGCAGTCTATACTTTTCCCCCCCAACTTCTTCTGGGTTTTACGTTCTCTCCAGTACTTTTTCTTAATATTCCTTGCGGCTTCAAAAATTGAAACACTAAATTGAAGGGTCTACAAACATGTACATGACACATACTCCAATCAATAAAGCTTACATGAAGATATACTGTAAGATACAGTTACAACTTTTCACTACAAACACTACACACAATGTGTGAAAAAGGACACAGTAAATTTATACATTTAGGTACTAGCTAAAGCAATTGATGTTTTATCATGTAATATTTTATTCAGTTTCTTTTTAAAGTAGTGAGTTTGATAAAATTTCCTTGGCACAAAAATAGCACTGTGATTTTGGACATTTTAATTAATTTCTCGCACAGATTTCTCTACCTGCGTAATGAAGATTATAATAATACTTATATTTTATTGGTTTGTTCTGATAATTAAATGAGTTAAATTAAAATGCCTAATACCTCTTTGCTTCTCTGGCTCTCTGCCTCTCTGCCCATGGATCACAATGCAGCTCTCAGCTACTGCTCCTGTGCCATGCTCCCCACCATGATGATAGTGGATTAAGCCTCAGAGCCATCTGGGAAAGCATATAGAAGAATATGTCAATGGAACTGGANGATGTCATCGCAAACACTGTATGCAGCTTGTAGAAGACACTCTCAGAAGCCATTACATTGTTGAGCGAAAATCCTAATGCCAAGAGTGGGCTACCTTCCTATAAGTTTCCAGATGGGGAGTGTGCTGANGCCCCCAAACCATAAAGGTCATTGCCACTGCTGCTGATGNATGCCAGAATTGGTTGGTAAGACCCTATTGCTAAAGACATCTCATGTTTTGGATACAGGCCTCTGAGAAATTAACAAATGGAACATACAAGGGTCAGGAAAGAAACAAAACTCACATTATCCAGGAAGCTCAGAAGCTCACAAGACTCATGAGATCCCTAAGAAGTTTGTATAAACAGTGAACAATTGCCAGGGATAGGAGACTCTTCAGTGGATCTGCCTACAGGTTGAGCAGGAGATCCAGGAGTGTAGCTTTTATGAGAAGTCATCCATATTGTGGTGGGCTTTTGGGATACAACTGCCTTTGAGTTATCTAGAGTAATCCAATTTTTAAAAAATGCCTAGCACAGTGACCCAAATACAACAATAATTTTATTCTTTAGGGACAAATATTTAAAATACCAGTATTAATATACAGGAAAATATTCTGTGTGATTTTGGGGTACTTTCTTATTTTTCATTTTTGTGTTTTATTTTATTATTTTATGTGTATGTGTATTCTGCCTGAATGTGTATGTCTATGAATCACTTGCATTCTTGGTCTGGAGATTCCATAAGAGAGTGCCAGATTGTCTGGAACTGGAGACACAGTATTTGTGAGTCACCATGTGCTTGCTGGGAACAGAAACTAAGACCTCTGGAAGAGCAAGAAATTCTCTTACCTGCTGGGCTGTCTATCAAGACCCCAGCTGTCACTATTTTAATGTGAAGTTTATTTCCAATACAAAAATTGTTGAAACTTCATTTAAGAAAGAGAAGTAAGGTGTAGGGAGGAAGTAAGGTATTAGATATTTTCTCTGCTGTTTTATAGTAAAAGACTCATTTGAAAGCATGTGAGTGTTGTAGTTTTTATTTTGGCAATGCAGAGCATTATAACCATAGGTCTATGAATGTATTGCAAGCATTCTAATAATAAATTTAACTCCCAGATTTCATTTTAAACTCTTGCATTCTTTCTTTTTCTGTGTGCACACAATATCTCAATATAAATCACAAATAGTGGCAATGAGAAAAAAGGATCTCCACAAATCTTTGTTCTAGGGAAACATGGGTTTTGATTTCTCAGGTATCTGAAACCCTCATTTGAATGGAATGTGAATTTTTATTAAATTGTCTACATTTCAGGCTCGTTTTCAGTCCTCTTTTGTTACTTTGTTTATTAATATAAAGGCAGATTCCTAGTGCACAGAGTGATGACTTCTTTTAATCAGAAACAGTTCTCTTTCTCAGACCTCTGTGAGATCTATTATTATTGGCTTTTACCAGCCTCAGATTTAAGGAATTTAGCCCTATCACATATATTTAGTCTTCATAATATGTAAAGCAAATTAAAACTGAAACCTAGTTACACTGTTTATCACGAAGTGGGAAAGAAGCAAGAATACAATAATGCAGGTAAAATGCAGCTCATTTCATTGATCTTAAAATCTTCTCTCTCCACCTGGGTCTAAAGATACAGAATGATCAACATCAATATGATGTTTGTGATTGTGGTGGCTTGAGTGAGAATGCCCTCATAGGCTCAGATGTTTGACTACTGATCTCCAGTTGGTGGCTGTATCTGGGTAGATTTGGAAGATGTGGCCTTGCTGGGCAAAGTATTTCACTAGGTCCAGGCTTTTAGGTTTAAAAGCCATGGACATTCTCAGTTTCTCTCTCTCTCTCTCTCTCTCTCTCTCTCTCTCTCTGCTTCCTGCTTATGCTTTGAGATGTGGTCTCTCAGCTATGCATGCCACCACATGTGCTGCCTGCAGCCATTGCTCTTTGCTGTGGTGGAGTCATGTCCCTCCGGAAACATAATTCCAAATGAAGTCTTCTATAAGTTGTCTTGGTCATAGCATTTCATCAAAGCAATGGAAAAATAACTAGTTTGGTAGCTAACTTGAACTTTTCCTATTAAAAGTGTGGTATGTATAGTGACACAGAAGTATGTCATTTAAATTTGTGCTGCAAGTAACAGAAGTTTGCATTTCCCTTATTATATGCCATGTGAATCCTTTTTACAAAGCATTTGTCTTTCATAGTCTAGGAAAGAACTTTATCTTAAATAATGAATAAATTATGCAGGTCTTTCTTTCACAGGAAAAGTATCTATTTATTCGCTCCCCCATGGAAATACTATTTGTATGTTGTGGTAGGGCCATACATGAGATCAGTTTATAAGAGTACAGCTTTCCCTATAGGTTTGAGCCACTCATCCCCTTGCTATTCATTATGACATGAAGACCCAGGGCATCATTTGCCAGAACCTAGAGAAGGCTGAATTCTTGACTTATTAATGAAAAAAGCCGCAGATTTGGAAATAGATTGCAGAAATACTATTAATATATTTAATAAAAATTGATATGTGTCTTGGACAAAATTATAAATAGAGTTAAGAATGAGGAANTGACAGTAAATTAGAAATAAGAAAAAATTACAGAATGCAGGATAGGAAATTGAGCAAAATATAAGAACTGAACAATGATAGAAAGATAATATAGGGTCCAAAGAAATGGTTGGCCAGTGAAGATCCTTTTCATAAAATTTTACAATCTATGTTTGATTCATAAAATCCACATTGTGGAAATAGAAAATTGATGCATAAATTTTCCTGTGTCCTCCACATATATACTGTGGCATATTTGTGTACACAAACACATACACAAATAAAATAATAAATATGTCTAATTTAAAAAAAAACACTATTAAAGAAATTTAAGTTTTCCATAACTGAAAAATTTTGGAGACCATTGGATGAGGAGCAAACAATGTGTCATCTATAGAATGAAGTATCAACACAAATTATGCTACAAATAAATAACAAAATGGTAACATGCTTGATAATAATGAAAAATTAAGAAATAAAATGTAGATTGTTCTTTTGCTACAGAATCCACTTTCATATTTTTAAATCACTATAATCCTGGTGTAGATAACTTAATCTAGATCTGTTCAATTCATATCGTCATATCAGTTTAATTACTTATGTTAGCTAAATTCAACATTCACAAATCATTTCTAGTCCAATTTGCAAACACAGTCTAATCTCTCTTTGCTCTAACTGCTACTTGAGGTCTCTTGTGAGTGCAAATATTAGAATAATACCGCTGGTGTCACAAGGCACTTAAAAACAAGAGGAGCCCTTAAACTCACCAAAAATTCCCCAGGCCAAGTAAGAAATGATATCTGAATCCATGTTTCTACTTTTCAGGGCAAACAGCCATTGATGAGTTGAAGAATACAGTGAGGTTAACATCAGAAGGCCACTTGGGAGGAATAAAAAGATTGAACCTTCATTAGGGAACTGTCTGAGAGAACAGACCAGGAACATCTCAGCTGCAGAAGCAAGCAGACACAAAATTGAGCACTTCTCTGGTTCCTCATCTCCAATAAAGTCCACTCTGGCTAATAGACTCCTCACTCACTACCACCAAAGCAGTGGTGCAGTTGAAAATGTTTAAGATGTCTTGATTGTGGACTGGAGATGCAAAATATGTATAATTGAATCAATGAAATTTATACTATGATACCTAAATTTAGATAGCTTGAAATTATTAGGAACACTGAGAACTAAAACTATCCACTTGTAAAACTGAATTTTCTATCTGTATTCTAGATCTTCAGTTAATAATCATTTATATATAACATTGTTTTCACTACTTTATGTTATACATTAGTGAATATTAGTGAATAATTCCACTTGGAAAAATCAATACTTTCTTGAAATTGTGTTTTGCATCTATCTCCTTTTGGTGGTCTCATCATATAATCATGCTTTGTTAAATCTGAAAATATAACAGATTCCATAGAAAATACAATTTTTTCTTTTTATGTTATATCCATACTAATAGCAACTGCTGTTTCCTAAGGCCCAAATTACCTTCACATCATTCATGATGTACTAATTTGAAACCTGGACTATCCCTTTTCCCTATTAAAGTAGTCTGTGTTCTCGTGGGACGCTTAAGTTCACTTGGCTCGGTTCTATTCATCTTCTCATTATATCAAAGAAACAAATGTATATGTCTATTTTCAAAACTAGTTTACTTTCACTAAGACTCTGTACAGTGCTTTTCAAGAATACTATATAACTGCAGGACTCTGAGTGTGTGTGTGTGTGTGTGTGTGTGTGTGTGTGTGTGTGTGTGTGTGTGTTTGGATTCACTCACCCTTATTGGTGCATATGGAGGCCAGAGGTTGAAAACAGGGTATCTTTCTGAATTATTTCTTTACCATATTTTTATGAAATAGTTCTATCTCAAAACGTAAAGCTCATAGCGTCTGCTGGGAAGGCTGGCCACTCAGATCTCTATGGCCTGCCTCTATTGTCACAGTAGCACACCACCATGAAGCAGACAGTCATAAACGATAGATTAGTGCTCTGTAATCCTATGTGAACCCTGGGTTTTGAATATCACCTCTCTTATAATCATGCTTTTAGCAGCTTAGTTCNTTCACCTCCATATACTATGCTCACACATCCCCTCCAAACACTGCATCCAGCAACTTTAGAAGCTCCAAGCCCCATCACCAACATGTGCTACATAATCAGATAATCTCATATCTGAACAACAATATAACTTTCCTCATGCTTGATAACAATCAAATTTAGACCGTTTCTAAAGTGTATTTCTGAAGTATGTGAGTATTTAGACTATTAGAGCTGATCAGGCCTGAACTGGTTTTGGGTGCACACTCAATAAAGTATGAGTGTGTCCTCTACTAACTTCTTAATAGAATCCTCTATTCATCATAAGCCTATGCCTAATTGGGCAATATANGATTAAAATCAGATGCATTTTTAGATGATAAAAATCTTGGTAAGAAAAGAGAATATGACCTACTCTGTTGATCAAAATAGAGAACCACCTTGCACTATAACCTTTGGTAACTAGCTCCTTCTTTAAATGCCATAAAAAGATCACCCAAGAGATAGACTGGATCCCTTGTATCTTGCATCAATCTTTGCAGTGTATACCTCTATAATGTGCAATATCTCTCTGTTCTGAGTAAAGTTGTCTTGCTTCTCTTGCAACTCTATGTAAATACTTTATGTAAATAAATTACTCTATTAGGTAAGAGGCCAAAAACATGGAAAGATAAAACGTGCAGTTTGCCAACTAATTACTATCATCCCTGGCTTTTACATGGGTTTGGGGATCTGAAGTCAGGTTCTTATGCTTGTTCAGTACATTGTTTTGGGTTTGTTTGTTTTTTTTTTCTGGTCAGTCTTTGTCTCAACTCTCAGTTTTTGAAATTTTCATTTCTGGAGTTATATATTTATCAAAACGATTGATAAGGTTACTTTTTCTTTTCTTAGCTTCAGCTGTCAAATTTGACATTGGTCGGTGACCAGGGCTCTGAGAGAGTCCCTGGATGTGAAAGGGAGCAGCATAGTATGGTCAGCACCAAACCTTAGATAGGTGGACCCTGCCTGCATAAGAACTCCAGCTGAGTAAGAGCCAAGAATTAAGAGAGCTTCCACTTGTGGATTTCCCTCAGTTTCTACTTTAGTTCCTGCCCTGATTTTCTTCATCAATGAATTGTAATCTGGAAATGTGATCCAGATAAACCCTTTCCTCCTCCAGGTTGTTTTTGGTCAAAGTATTTCTCACAGTAATAGAAATCAAAATCAAAAGAAAATCTATTAGCTAATTATTTACATTATGCATTGTGGTAAAGATTGAATTATTTTGCATATTTAAACTGCATTAATTTACTGTTCTTCAAATTTTGGCTAGATAATATTCGTACTTATAATATTCCATTTTTATTGATTTGGCATTTAGCANTAATATGGAATGACTGTTGCTTATTCATTTTGTTTTTGAATGTGTTGTTTATTATATAGTCAGTGACTTTTTAATAAGATCATACAAGGATCAGTTGATGGGCTTAGGAGAAGTTGTAATTCAGTCTCACTTAACAAGCATACTCAGAGGTTCTTTTCCCAGTACTTGCTGCAGAAAGTCCCAAAGCAAAAATTAATTCTAAATCCAACCATAGATGTCTAGCTGAAAAAAAATAATAACAACTTAGCAGTTGGCACAAGAATTTCTTTAAATTCGCTCTTTGTTTTAGGCAAGTTTTCCCAATGGTTAAAATTTCATGAACCTTTAAATTTCTTTCATAGACTCTTCTCTTTTATGTTGATTTACATAATATTCTGTGAATTAAACCTTTTTTAATTACAGTAATTTTTATTTGAAGACAAACTTTTAATTGCAACAAATGGAATTAAACAAGCAAATGCAGTTTTAAAACTTTAGCTTTTATAGCACTCATTTCCCTTCCAGAGCCCTTATATGAGCCTTGCTTCATTTGGTTAAGAAATATACTTAGTAACATTAGAAAATATTAAGGANATGATGTCTACAAACTAATAATTTCAGTTTGACTTCAAGAGAAATATTGAAATAAATTTCTCTTGATGAGTATTGGTCCTCATTAATGCTGTAGCTAGGTATTGCCTCACATTTTGCTCTTTAACATTTAAAAAGATATTGCTTCTGTAGACAAAGTATTATTTGATGGAGCTGGAAGATATTAAATACCTAAAATACGCTTTAATATAATTTTGCAATGAGAAGGGGTGAACTTACTCAGATATATTGAGTGATAAGATTGAACTGCTGATACTTCAGCTGCCGATTCCGTTTACATTTGTAGGACATTTGCTACACTGTCACTATCAAAATTCGACAAATTGTGCACAAAAATATTCCCATGTGAGAAATATGTACAAGGTTCCAAGAAAGGGTTGTTATTCTTTGGAAAAATAATTGCTTTGGATGCAGGTAAATCTCAAAGTAAAAGTTTTTAGAAGAAGCAATAACACAAAAACAGTGAACTCATTAAAATCTGAGTTACTGTTAGTTTAAAAAATATTAGGAAGACACCAGACTTTCTTAAATAGTTATATAAATACTTCAAACATCTACAGAGATTAAAAAAGGATGTGTTATATTATAGTTCGATTAAAATATTTTTCTTGTTCTGTATCATATTTATTCATTAATTTTTTTGATGCTAGGTTTCAGATCCAAGGCTTTGCATGTGCACATAACTAATCTTCTGTTTGATGTGTTTGGGGGCCATGTTCTTTTAAGATAAGATCTAGTAATGTGTGATTGACTGCCCTGGAACTTGCTATATAGCTGAGGCTGGCCTTGAACTCAGAAATTCACCTGCCTTTACCTCCTCAGTGCTGAAATTAAAGGTGTATGTCAGCACATCTAAATCTTGCCCTATTATTATTTTTATAGTATTTAAATTTTTCTGACTCAAATGAGGCTTATTGGTTGAACATAATTACATTTCCACCAGAGAAGACATATAAAGAAGAAAACTTGATATTTGTGTAGGTGTATAATTGAATACCATAATTATAGGGAATTTAAACAAATTTAGTTGATAATTATTAAATACGTACTTCTTAAGGAAATTTTCTACCAATTATTTAATGAATAAAATATTTTTATGTCCCCAAGTAATACACTGTTCTTTTAAGTTTCAGACATTTTAACAATTTGTTATCATGTATATGATTAAGCAAATGTTATAAAACTTCCACTCTGGGGATGTAGATTTCGACAAAATTTAATTGTGTTCTATATTTACTTAGCTTATTATGTTTGCATATATCTTAGAATACCTTCAACTGTAGTACTTTCAAATATCAGCTTACCCCACAATGTTGCCTTGCTCTATATAGCATTTTTGTTTTGTTAGCTTATCTGTGTTTTGTTAATTATTTATGCAAAGATCATATAAACGTGCTTGGATAGCAATCTTCTCCCAGTTGATGTGACTTGGATATATTTGAAACTTGAGAGCAAATATAAGTTATTTGTTCAGGAAATAAAGGTTTACAAGCTTTAAAAATTTCTTTATTTTGCAAACAATAGAAATCCTTAACTAGAAACTGAAAACCATTTGCATTGTGTTATGTAGGAATTTGGGAAACAAATATAGTTTTAAATATAAGTTTGATATGTTTATATAATTTGATTATTTCTTACTTATCTGAAATTTAANTCTGGAATAATTAAGCATTTTATATTTGTATGTATCCATGACTACAAATACATACATCAGTAAATGAATATTTTTCATGACAATATTTTATGAACTTCTATAAATGCAATGGCCATAAAAACAAAAAGTGAGATTATTTCCTGCATTCCCAAGTAAAACAAGGAAGTTTAGTATATTCAGTAAAATGATTTACTCTAAATGTTTCCANCTCATTGTTTTGCTTACCTTGAATCAAGTAATAAAATGATGTGAGGCTTTTACATTTTTCAGGCTGTGTACCTTCTAGCAGGTGCTGGCCTCCGATCTCCACCCACTAAGTTCTCAGCATACCACCACACCTGGTCCTTTAAGAGGTACCTCATACATTAAGTGCAGGCTGCCTGAATGATCTACTTTCAACAGGAAAAATCATATATATATATATATAGTGTGTGTGTGAGTATATGTGTCTGTGTGTATATGTATATATATATAATGTATATATACATATATATGAAGAAAGAAAGAAAGAAAGAAAGAAAGAAAGAAAGAAAGAAAGAAAGAAAGAAAAGGAAAGAAAGAAAAGGAAAGAAAGGAAGGAAGAGAAAGAAAGAGATTTCAGGGTTTATGGAATATTTATCTTTAAATTTTGTATTGTGTTCTAGAACTAGTATTTTATACATAATTATGAGAAAGGATTTTGNATCAGTAAAATGAGGCATCAAATTTTGTTCTATTGCTTTTCAAGTAACTAAACATTCATAAATCCCATTTGTATTAACTATAAAGTTAAGAAAACAAACCAATCTTATAAAGTAACTACTAGCATTAAATGAATAGTCCATGAAGATATTTTGGCACAGCATAGGCCCTCAACAAATGGTAGTTCATATTATTATGACACCTCTTGTGATTCATTTCTTTCAATATCTACATTCTTCCTCTGAAATTCAAACTGTTTTATGAATCTTTCATTACTGTTGGAAACATGTTCTGCNTTTCATGCAAATACAGTGTCCAAGTTCATTAGCCAAACATTTTAATTGATTTTTCTTTTCAACTGAATCTTATGTTAAGCATCACCCTTTTCACTAAAGAGCGAAGAGATGGAGTCAATATGTGTAGGAAAGAATAAAAAAAGTTTGCTTGTAGTATTTTAGACTTGTTTCTGGGGCCTTGAAAATCACAATGGTAAAATACGAGATGGACAGAAAGACTGGAGCTGACTAACCTGTGCATCTTGCTTCCACATGGGAGAGCTCAGTGATGAGAAAAGAGATGGGTGACTAGCCCCTTAATATAGCATCTAGCACAGAACAGAGAAATCATCATAGAAAAAGTGACAGGACAAAGAAAGATGATTTGGAGGTTTTGGCGTGCAAATCTCTGGGGTATATGATCAGGTGATGTCAGCGGGTTAGTAAGGCCTGCATGGCTCTTGTCTGCCACCACTTGGGAGATCNAGAGCAGATGAGGTGATAAGCTTCTGTCCATCCAAGTAGGGAAGCTGGTGGGGTATTCCTCTGCAAGNTTTTCTGCCTTTCAACATACAGGGAGGAAATAAGTTAATTTTTCTTTTTTTGCTACTTTTTCTGATTTGACATCAGCTGAAAATAATCCTTAAGTTAAGGTGATGTACTTAAGAGTGACATATTCTGCTTCCTTTTGCACATAAATAAACAGAAATAACCTGTGTTTATTTAAAAATACATATTTTAGGACAGATACAGTGCTTCATAAGCATTAAATATTTAGTAAGTACTAAGCAAATATATGCTTGAATCTTTATTATTATCTTTTTTGTTATTTTCCACTTTATTATTTTTTATAAATTAAA
>LZPO01117770.1:18933-29729 GCA_001675575.1 Neotoma lepida
GTTTGAAAACAGCTTGGGGTACGTAGAAAGTCATTAACTCCAAAACAAAACAAATAAGCAACTATAAATTATCAAGAGCTACTCATTTTTGTAATTTTCAGTTTCTAAAAATTTTGAAAATTGTGTTTCTATAGCCCCTAGTCACACCCTANAGATGTTTATTTTATTGGGATATTGCTAGCTCTGTTCAAACCTTTCCACCCCAGATAGGGTGGGGCCTGTTTTCTCTTTAGAAGATGGACATCCAATGGTATCATTTAGGAGGCTTCTAATTTTCTCTTATTGGCTTTCTTCTAGTCNAGATCTGTTCTCATCAACACCTTGATTATATGGATAGCCAATTCTCCAGAAATATGGTTCTTAACACAATCAGGAGAGTATTGTGTTAGTCAGGGTTCTCTAAAGGAATGGAATTAATAGAATGAACATATACTCATGTCCTTTATACAGAATGCCACCAGAAGATGTGGCCCAAATGAAAGATGGGTCTTCCCACCTAAAAATATCTGGACTGAAGTGGAAGATAGGTCTTCCCACTTCAAATAATCTAATTAAGAAAAATCCCTCTAACTATGCTACAAGCCACAGACCCAGAGAGACTAGGTAAGAAGGAGGTCCCAAGCAGGGGAATGCACATATCTCCCTGGGAAGGGAAAATAGAAGAGATCTCCTAGGTGGGCTGGGGTTGGGTGGGGATGGGAGCTTGAGGCATCAGGTTGGAAGTTAATGGAGGGGGAAAGTACTGAAAGAGATGACTAGAAACAGGGTGCATTTCGGGGTCAGGTAGGAAGCTGATGTAAGGGAAACTCCTATGAATCTATAAGGATAACCCTAGCTAAGACTCCTAGCAATAATGGGCACTTAGCCTCAACTGGCCATCTCCTCTGATCAGATTGATGACTACCCCAAGTGTCATCAGAGAGCCTTCATCCAGCAATTGATGGAAACAGATGCAGAGACCCATAGCCAAATATTAGGCTGAGCTCAGGGAATCCTACTGAAGAGAGGAAGGAAGGATTGTGTGAGTCAGAGGATCAAGGACANCACAAGTAAACTCACAGAAAAGGCTTGTCTGGCTCATAGGAACTCATAGAGTTTAAACCAACAACCAACCAGAGAGCCTGCATGGGACTGACCTAAGTGTCTACATATATGTGACAGTTGTGTAGCTTCGTCTACTTGTGGGATTCCAACACTGGGAGCAGGAGCTGTCCCTAATGCTGTGGTTGGCTCTTGGGAACCTATTCCTCATATTGGATTGCCTTGCCCAGCCTTAATACAAAGGGAGGTGCCTAGTCTTAATGCAACTTGATATGCTATGCTTTGTTGAGACTAATGGAAGGCCTGCCCCTTTCTGAACAGAAACAGAGGAAGAGTTGATGGTGGTGGTGGAGTGGAGGTGGGGGATGGAATGGGAGGACATGAGGGAGGAGAAACTGCAGTTGGGTTATAAAATAAGTAAATAAAGAAAATTGTTTCTTAAAAAAGAAAGAAAAAGGAAAAAAAAAATCCCTCACAGGTGTATCCAGCCGCTTAGGTTTTAGTTAATTCCAGATGTAGTCAAGTGACACCAAAGTAGTAATAACAAGTATTTTCACTGTTCAGTTTGCAAAAGTCAAATAATCATTTTAACTTTGAGAGGTAAAGTTGGAACATGTGGGGAGTTTACTTATGATTTTATGGTGTCCTGGAGTTCCTCTCAGTTGCTGCTTAACCTGGTCTTGCTTTTATCCCCAGGCTTCAGTAGCACTCATCCTTTTACCAGCTGGATCTTGGTCCCTGCTAAATAAAGTACATAGGTGCTAATGTCCTGACAAAAAATTAGACCACAGACACAAGACACATGGTCAGAAATAGAAACAGAATCAGTTTATTTGGAAAGGGATAGCACTCAAGAATAGGGATGNACTAATGATCTGAGGGAAAGGCTCAAAGAGAGAAAGCCTTGGCCATGAGATGCATGACCTTTTATAGAGCATTTTTAATAAGTGTTATGTAGCACCTGCTTCTCCCATGTTTGTTTATCCCAGCTTCTCATGTATGTTATCTATTCACTACATGAAGCCCAGGCAAGAAAACGTTCCAGTCTTGCTCTGCAACTGGACTAGAGCATGCACTATTTGTTGCCTGAAGCCTGGGTCAGGAAGGACTTCCAGTAAAAGACTGGAGAGAAATCTGCCCACTGGATTCTTTTATAGGTTAAGCTTTCTTCAATTGATGGTTCCCTGCCACAATCCCTCCACTATTTTGGGTTGTCGACTCAGAACTAGCTGAGGTTACCACCATAATCTGTGCAAATATATTATAAATGCTTTCATAGCTTAGCAATGGCCTTNTAGATCTCTCTTTATGAGAAAAGAGTTGGATAATGGTAATAATAGCTAATATTCAAATGCTTACATGCTTATTATACTTAGTAATATGCTTGAAGCCGTTGTGAGAAATTTATACTCATCGAGGCATTTACTAAGTAAACATAGAGATTAACAGTTTGCATGTTTCATTCCGAGATAACTGAGTATCATTAAGATTTTCTAGCTGAAATGAGAAACTGAGGACCTCGGTGAACCCAGCTACATTTACGACGGAAAAACAGGCAACGCTATCCAATTCGGTCTTTTCTTAAATACAGCATGTCTGTATCATTTTCACTTGGGATTCTTCCAGCCTCCCTCCCTCTGCCTCACTGGCCAGGTGTTCAGGAAATGGCCGGCAGCTTCGCAGGCAACAGAGAAAGCTGACTACTTTGGAGTTCCATTTAAAGCTACAATGCATCTCCAGAGGGTACTCAATTCGGTGATCAAATTAGATGCTCCTGGGGAGTTCCTGGGCAGCATGTTGTTTCTGTTTGATTTCACTTGGAGCTCAGATCAGACGGGGAAAAAAAGAAAGAAAGAAAAGTCCTATCCCCAGGATATAAGTAAAAACAGTAGCAATCTATTGGTGACACTGTCACTTCAAAGCTGCTTTCTGAGAATTTCATTTGGTGCAAACAGGGACCTTGACAAAAATTTAAAAGGAAGAGTTTGAGAACAAGAAGACAGAGAATTTGCGCAGGCACCAGCATACTCTTCAGGGTCTCAGTGTCCATTTCTATATGCGGCGGGCGTCATGAGAAGGAGCAGGGTGTGCCCAGGTAAANGCTGGGAACTCACTCTGACTAGCAAAGACATCCTGCACCAGGAGAAAGTTGAACCCTCATGGGAACTCTGATACTGCCTGAAGTTTAAAGGTGAGCCTTCACCAGCAGATTCCCTGACACAAGGGAGATTAGCTACAGGCTCAGGGTGGTTAGGAAAATCTAGCCCATTGGGGACTGATCCCTAAAGCACCTCTCTCATTACCATATTCATGCTATCTGCAGGACTGGGGTTTATCTGGTAAGAGCAGATTATTCCTCACAGAATTATAAAAAGAGAAAGACCAATGCCCCTCTGGCTTCTTGCTTCCTTTCTCTCCATTTCACACTTTCCCATACCATGAGGCCATCTGCTATGTTGTGATCTAACCAAGAAATCCTCACCAGGTGCCAGACTGGCAGAGCCACCAAATTTTAGACTTTCAGCCTCCAATACTACAAAATCAATAACTCACTTTTATTTGTAAAATGCCCAGCTTTTGGTATTTCATTATAGTTACTGAAAATAGACTAAGTCAACATGCAAGGGAAGAAGTTACTCTGATGGAAAAGAAAACTAAACAGCCAAGAAAGTATGTCTAGATTCTAAATGGCTTAGATACTGGGAAACCAAGGGAATCCCTATGATTACTAGAGTCAGCTAATTAAAACTTGTATTGTAGCCGGGCGGTAGTGGCGCACACCTTTAATCCCAGCACTCGGGAGGCAGAGGCAGGCAGATCTCTGTGAGTTCGAGGCCAGCCTGGGCTACCTACGAGTGAGTTCCAAGAAAGGCACCAAAGCTACACAGAGAAACCCTGTCTCGAAAAACCAAAAACAAAACAAAAAAACTCGTATTGTGTCTGCACTCTTAATTCCATCTCACAAAGCAACAGAATATATGATGCAGACTTATCATTCCACCTATCAGAGATACATAGAGGCATGTAAACAATATCATTGCCAACATCAGACAACTTCTTATTCCAGCTTTGTGCTTGACACTCCTCAACCTCGGCCTCTGCTCTGCTACCTGCCTTTCCATATACCTCTTCCAGAAGTCATAGGGACACAGAAGCAAATANTAGCTTTCTTGGGAGTCTGGCTCCTGTAAATTAGCACAATGTAGCACTTACTCATCTGTGGGCACTGGTCTTTCTTTAAGGATGTACCATTTATCCTTTCATCATTCTGTTGTTTGCAATTTGAGAGGTCATGGGCAAATCTGCTCACAAACATGGATACTCAGGGCAATGGACAGTCACGTATCTAAAACATTCAAATAACCCTCCTAAAAGGAAAGGAACTAATGGAAGTATTGCACTTAAAAATTGTTTTTTTAATGTGTCTGTGGGGGGCACATACACATAGATGTCAGAGAACAGCTTAGAAGAAACATTTTCTCCTTCNATCATTCGGGTTTTGAGGATCAAACTCAGGTCCTCAGAGTTTTCAGCAAGTACATGGGTCCACTTAGCCTTTAAGTACCCTTTGTCCACTGAGNCATCTTGCTGACCCACAATTTTACTTTTGATTTATTCTTTTTCCCTGTAGTGTCTTTTGAAGTAAGCCAAGGCTGCCAATTTGAGACTCCTTTTTCTCTGATACAAGTGTTTAGTGTTGTCAGTCTCACCTTAAATGCTGCAATAGCACAAAAAAAATTTAAATATATTGAATTCTCATCTTTATTCAGTACAAAGTACTTCGAATTTTCCTTTTTTAATTCCTCATTAATTTGGGGGCAATATTGGGAAATAAGTGTTTGGTTTCTAAATAATTTACAAAAAAATTTCGCAGGTGGTTCTATTTTTGATTTTACTTTATTCTTGTGGTCAATGGTTGTACTTAATATTACTTTTATCCTTTAAAATATATCAAAATTTGAAATATATTCCAGAATATGTTCTACCTTGATGAACATTTCACATATATGCACAAAGTATTTTCTTGAAGTCTTCTATGCACTATAGATTGTCTGAACAACTTGTCTCTGAATTACCAAGCTAAGAACACTGACATATCTGATCTACCAATTGTAGACTGATTAATCAATTTGCCTTGCAGTTCTACATTTTTATGTACACTGCAATTTAATTGTTAAACAAAAATTTAGGAGCTATGTTCTCCTTCCTACCTTAAACCTTTATCATTATATAGTGAGTCTTCAATAGTAATATTATTTACCCTAAAGCACTCCACTTCATCTTTATTCACTCACCATTAATATCATAAGTTAATGTGTGTCATTGTTTTTGAACTGTGTTATCTAAGAGACAGTCCAGAATTATTTTATCAGTCTGAAAAATATCTGCTTTTTAATAAATATACATTTATCCCATTATATTTAATGTGATTATTGATTATGACTATGTTTATATCTGTGACCTTATTAATTATTTTCCTATTTTCCCTAACATATATTTGGTTCCTTTGGCTTTTTCTGCTTATAGCCCAAAGTTTCTGAAGAAATATCCTGTTTAATATCAAAGCATTTGTGATTTCTCTTGTAGTTTCTGGTAGCAATTTCTGATTTAATTCTGTATTGATAAATAATGTTCATAGTTTTTCTTTTTTCTTTTATTATTTTATAATTAAGAAAATTTTTATTCATTTTACATACCAACCACAGATCCCTCTCTCATCCCTTCTTCTGCTCCCCCCAGCCTCCCCCCTCATCTCACCCCTCATCTCATCCTCAGAAAAGGTAAAGCCGCCCATGGGGAATCAGCAAAGCCTGGTACATTCAGTGAGGCAGGTCCAAGCCCCTCCCCACTTCATCAAGACTGTGCATGGTGTCCCACCATAGGTAATGGGCTCCAAAAAGCCAGCTCATGCACCAGGGTTAGACTACTAGCAATAGTGGAGAGGGTATCTGAGATGGCCTACACTGGTAATCAGATTGGTCAATCCTAACTCTCATTATAGAGCCTTCATCCAGTAACTGATGGAAGCAGATGCAGAGATCCACAACAAAGCACCAGGCTGAGCTTCAGGAGTCCAGTCAAAGAGAGGGAAGAGGGATTCTATGAGCTAGGGGCATTAAGATCATGATGGGGAAACCTACAGAAACAACCAAACCAAGCTAGTGGGAACTCACGAATTTTAGACCAACAGCTGTGAAGCCTACATGGGACTGGACTAGGCCCTCTCCATAAATTAGACAGTTGTGTAGCTTGGTCCATTTAAGGGGCCCCTGGCAGCAGGATCAGGATCTGTTCATAATTTTTCAATGTCTTAAATTCATTACTGAGCTTCTTGAATTTATTAATATGATTTTCATCAAAGGGAATTTTCATTGATTATTTATTCAAGTATCTTTTTCTTTCTCAAGTCCTTTCCTCTCTAGCATCTCTTTCCTCTCTGGAATTCCAAAGATTAGACTAACAAACTGTTNAATGGAAAGGAACTCTTATTACACAAAATAATAATGGCTAATCTTGGTTAGCAACTTGACTACATTTGGAATCAAACAAAATCCAAGTATCTGAGTACCCTGTGAGGAAATGTCTTGATTGGATCATTTGAGGTGAGACAACCCATACTAGATGTGGGTCACACCTGGTGACAGCTCACATGAAAGCACATAGAGATGGAAGGTTTTGCTTTTTGCCTGCTTCTACCTACTCTTACTGGCAAGTTCACCTGCCCTGTTGCTGAGGAATTCTATTGCTCATATTCTAATCCACTTCTTTGGGATTCCAATATAAGCTGAATACCAGCAGCTGTCTAGGAATTCCCTGGAACTCCAGCACTAGATTGAGACTACTGAGGTGTCAGTTCTTGTGGACTGAACAGTTACAGTATTTTTGGCCTTTCCATGGGAGACAGCCATCGTTAGACTACCTGTGCCACAGCCTATAAGCTATTCTAATACATCCCCTTAAAAATAATTTTTTTTCTAAATTTGTTCTGTACTTTTAGAAAACCCTGACTAATACACTACTAATGCATATTTTTTCAAACTGTATACTTTATATATGTATGTTTGTGCATATTTGTGTATATGCAAGTACACAAATGCATGGACATGCATTTGGAAGCCAGGGGCAACCTCAGGATANCCTCAGTTATCCTCAGATAAGCTATCTCTCTCTTTTGCAGTAAGATCTCCCATTGGTGTGGAACTCATCAATTAGGCTAGATTGGCAAGTGAGAGGGCTCCAGGGATTCTACTGTCTCTGCCTTCCCAGCACTGGGATTACAAGCCCACACTACCATGCCCAAGTTTTTATATGGGTTCTCAAGGTAGAACTCAAGTCTTTATGCTTGCAAGGCACATGCTTTACTGACAGCTGCCTCCCCAACTCATTGATTGTACACTTTATATTAGACTCTTTCCTCTGCTCTGTTAATTATTCTTTGTAGTGTATTTTTATGTCAGATATGATATTTTTCACTTTCTAAATTTTCATTCATTACATTTTGAATATTCCTATATTTTGGCTGGCATTTTCTATATGTCATGATCAATTTTCTAAAACATGAGTTTAGACATTGCCTCATCAGAAATAGTTATAATAGCTATCTTAACATGTTTAACCGGCAATTTCAAGATATAAGTAATCATGTACCTTTTGAGCACTTATCAAATTCTCTTAATTTTTATCATATCACATAATATTAGATTGTTTCGAGACATTTAAATTTGATACTGTAAGTTTTTAAGTCTTTTTATAATTTACTAGAAAATATTGATTGTTTCAAAGTAACAATCAATAGGACAACATTCAGGTTGTCCAGACGTGTTACCTGCACTGCTATGAGGAATGCTAGTTCTTCATTTCATATCTTTTCCTTGCCTTGTGGATCATGCTCCACTCCAAGACAGAGTTAGATGTGACTTGGAGTTTAAGTATTAGTCATACAGTCTTCAAAGGCACTGCCCTGCTGCGCTTGTCTACACATTTCCAGCTCAGAGTTAGTCCAAGAATTACATCATGTCATACCCCAAATTTAGAGANCCAGCTTCTTCCATTATGCATCTTCTTCCTTGAGCTCTAATTCCAAATTGCTTTATTTTAGTTCCCATAACAAGAAGGGAGTCTTATCAGGTATTTAATCTTCCCACAACTCTGAACTGTTGGATAACTACAGCTAGGTTGAGGTTAAGTGACAGAAAAAAGCAGAAAAATGTCAATAGCAGATATTGTTCAGATAAGATCTTCATTTATTTTTTTTTTTGCTTCTTCTCTTTGAAAAAACAATATTTCTTTTCATGGTGTAGGTCTTACATGTCCCTCTCAGGCTCATGTGCTGAAAAGTTGGCTGTCAACCTGTATGTTGTTGGGAGGTAGTAGAAACATTAGAAGATGATGTCTAAGGAATGAAAATTAGGTCACTGAGGATGTGTCCATGAGGGAAATAGTAGAACTCCAGAGTTTCTCTTTCTGTTTCTGCATCCTGGCTGCAGTTAAATGAGCAGTCTTCTACTCCATATATTCCTTGATATTTTTTTATGGGCCACAGACCAAAAATACAAAATGACCATGGACTANGAATCAGAAATCATGAGCCCAAAACAAACTTTTTGTCCTTGTAAATTGTCTTTGTATTCTGCAGTAGGAGTGGGACTCTGGCAGAGCAGTTTTTGCCAAGGTTTAATTTCCTGCTTCATTACCATATGCCTGTGAGTGACTGACTCTGATCAAGGCTGAGGCGAAAGAGAGGGAAAATAAAAGGCAGAAAAGACAAAGAAAATAAGACATTTTTCCAAAGTCATACACATCAGAGACCAGTTTCACCAGTCCATTCATCAACATGAGGAGATTTACCACGGATGGTTGTGCCTTTGGCACCTGCTCTACAATTCTGAGATTTGACTCATCTTGGGTTGAAGATGGGAGATAGAGAAGGAAAATCCCCCATGTTTGGAATTCATGTCTGGTCTATAAGCACATAAGNTACTATGTCTTGAATCCAATCTTAAACTGCTTGCTATTGTTACTTTTCAAAGATCACACATTACAGTTTTTCATACCCTGTTCAGAAAATTTTGTGTGATGTTAGAAATGCTGCCAGCCATTAACCTTAGTCAGCCATCAAATGAGACTTTCATACTTTTTATTAACCACATTAAATAATGACCAAGAAGCATTGTATGAAATATATTTCAATTGATCCAGTACATTTATATTATCATTTCACTATGTAATCAAAAATAATTCAAGTATTTTACATTATTTTTCTCATATCATCTTTGAAATTTATATATTTCAAAGTGACTAACCACATTTCATGTGCTTGATAGCCATGCATGGCTAATGCTTGCTGTATTGGAGCACATAGATCTATACTATAGTACAGGTGTAATTCTTCTCTTTATGTGCCTGCTAGTTAGCATGATTGTGGTCCAGTAGGTCATGGGAATGGGTAAGTGATTCCCATGCTGCTGATGGAATATTTAGACTGATTGATATAGAGCTCTAGTGCTAAATCTATTACTTCTGAAAGTAATTCTGAATTCCAGCTAGTAATGTAGGTGCATGACATATCCTAAATGAAAACTATAGTTGTGGTTCTAATCCAATGTTTCTCAACCCGTGGGTCATGACCCCATTGGGGGTCAGGTATCAATATCCTGCATATCAGGTATTTACATTCTGATTCATAACAGAAGCAAAATTACAGTTATGAAGTAGCAATGAAATAATTTTATGGTTGAGGTTCCTCACAACATGAGGAACTGTATTAAAGGGTCATAGCATTAAGAAGGTTGGGAACCACTGCTCTAATCCAAAAGTCTCAGAATTCTATCTACTCCAAGGACTTCACTATTGCAGAGAATATGCTACTTTGACACAGGCTTGAGTACTTACATTTGTATTTCTGTAATATATAGTCACTTTATAAGGTACTAACTGGAGAAATGATTTCTCTGAGTACCTCTTCTTAATCTTTGACAGTTGTGTCCATAACCTTGGTAGCCACTGAGACATAGAGCAGCAGGAAGAGATAACCTAATCTTATTTTGAGACACATGATGAGTTCTAATTCTACTGNGGAAATATTTTTAGCAGAAAGATGAGTTAATTCACTCCATTTTCTATGTGATAACCATCTGGGATCATTTCAGTAGATCAAACATGAGATCCAAAAGTGAAACACGTTGGAATAAGAACTTAACTTCCCTATTATAAACCCTTTCTCTTCTCCCAAATGTTTCTCTTAACCAGGTGTGACAATCACTTTGGTAAATTCCACAATACATGAAAACTTGCATCAGAAGGAGATATGACCACTTCTTAGGATGTGATAAATGTCCCATACCTATTCTGTAGTGTGGCACCACCATGTATGAGGAGTGAGTCTCCAAGGCACATACACAGTGAGAGCTCAATAATATTTATAATAGTGCTATAGTTGTTCACAAGAAAACAAATCTTCCTTTGTCTAATACTCATGGTATATATTCATTTTATGCAGTACTGTATTATTCATAGATATTTTCATGGAAGCATACATTTTTACCTTGAGCATATCCTTACATAAGCCTCTCTTCTTCCCTTTTGTACTCTCTCTCAGCATTAGTGCCCTTAGTTCCTATAGACAGTTTCACTTATACTTTCATGTCATATATACATGTGTGATTTATGTATCTATTAAAAAGTCTAGTAACACAGAGGAGAAATATACATTTGACTTTCTGAAACTGGCTCAATTCTATTAAAGTGATTTTCTT
>LZPO01117771.1:29726-44252 GCA_001675575.1 Neotoma lepida
TTTATTACTACAGCTTTATAATAGAGCTTGAAGTCAGGGATCGTAATGCCTCCAGAGGCTGCTTTATTGTGCAGGGTTCTTTTAGCTATCCTGGGTTTTTTGCTTTTCCATATGAAGTTGAGTATTGTTCTTTCCAAGTCTGTGAAGAATTGTGTTGGGATTTTGATGGGGATTACATTGAATCTGTAGATTGCTTTTGGTAAGATTGCCATTTTTACTATGCTAATTCTACCTATCCATGAGCATGGGAGGTCTTTCCATTTTCTGAAATCATCTTCNATTTCTTTCTTCAGTGACTTAAAGTTCTTATCATACAGATCCCTCACTTGCTCAGTTATCCAACACCCCTTCATGATAAAGGTTTTGGAGAGATCAGGAATACAAGGAACATACCTAAACATAATAAAGGCAATTTACAGCAAGCTGACAGCCAACATCAAATTAAATGGAGATAAACTCAAAGCGATTCCACTGAAGTCAGAAACAAGACAAGGTTGTCCACTCTCCCCATATTTATTCAGTATAGTACTTGAAGTTCTAGCTAGAGCAATAAGANAACAAAAGGAGATCAAAGGGATAGAAATTGGAAAGGAAGAAGTCAAACTTTCACTATTTGCAGACGATATGATAGTATACTTAATTGACCCCCAAAATTCTACCAGGGAACTCCTAGAGCTGATAAACTCCTTCAGTAAGGTAGCAGGATACAAGATTAACTCAAAAAAAATCAGTAGCCCTCCTATATACAAATGATAAATGGGCTGAGAGAGAAATCAGAGAAACACCACCCTTTACAATAGCCACAAATAATATAAAGTACCTGGGGGTAACCCTAACTAAGCAATTGACTGTTTTTTAAATAAGAACATCATTTGAAGGCTAGGTTCTTTTCAAGTTGAAAGATGGCAAAGATGGAAGAAACCAGGTTTCACAACAAGGAAATATGTACCCACATTACCAGACATAACATGACAGAGAAGATGGAGTGATGGGCAGGGGCCAGACCACAATATGACTGGGCACCATGCTCTCTCCTGAAGGAACTCTGAAGGTGTATTGGAAAGATTTGAATGGAAATTACACCAAAGTAATTTTCAATAAAGCAGAAGATTGTCCCTTCTCCTACATGTTTGGAAAGGATGTTTGTGTTTTGACTACATCTAAACAAGCAAGATATTATTTCCTTATTTTGTATGAAACATTTCAGAAGTCTGAAACACATAAGTAGCAAAGAAAACATGAGGACAGACATGATTGAGGATAGCAAAGCTGGATAGACTCAGCCTAGATTTGGATATCAAGATAGAGAGCAATGTAATGCAAATGATGTAAACTTGTAACAGTAACTAGGGGCTTCTGGAGATGGGGTCTGGGTTATATGAGAAGTAACCTGCTATTTCTTAGCAAATACTTGAATGGTGAAAAGGACAATGTCAAGAAGTTATGAGTTCAAAGGATCAGAGAACTGAGGATAGAAAATGAAACAAGCTAAAAGAATAATAAAATTAGTAATAAAAATAATAATGTATCTAGGAAAGTTAGGGGAAGATAAAAAATTCAAGGTTACAAAAATTAATAGAGGAAATATAGAAAAACATTTAGAAGAGAAATTGAATAAGAGATTTGTTAAAAAGTCTCTGTGAATTGACAAAATTGTTTCTAAGTCCATAGCATGATCATAACCTGATAGTGGAGTGGATGGGTGGGGTCATGTGTAGGGAAAAGGTGATTATATATATATAGTCTTCTCAACCTTTAGAAATGATAATCAGGAATTTCGTGATTTATAAAATCAGGAATTTCAGCATTATATTATAGCAAGAGAGAATAGAAAATTCATACTTGCTTTTTAAAAAAAATTATTTTATTTATATGTATGTTTTGCCTTCATTAAAGTTGGTGCACCAAGTTGTTGTGTGGAATTTATGCATGGCAGAGAAGGGCATTTGATCTCCTGGAACTGGAGTTACTGAAGGCTGTGAGCTATCATATGGGTGCTGGCATTCATATTTGCATCCACTGGAAGAGCAGCCAGTACTCTTGACCTCCACAGCCCTGAGTTTATACCTTCTATGTTAAGAAGATTTACAGACAGTGGTCTAGTTGGAACACAGGGAAATTTCAATAGAGCTTCTTACCATAGTTCTCTTTTAGAGACTATGGTATAGATTATTAGCTGATGGAGATGTATGATGCTGCCTTGGGCTGCCTCACAGCTAGAGTAGATTTTCAGAATTTGTTTCAGTGTCTTCCTTGGTAATATGACTATGGCATGAGTATAATTTCTGGGCATGTCTACCTGTCCCAGGTATGGCTGCTCATCTGGATGTTATCTTTCATAGTGCATAAATATCTTGCAACACTAATAATTACAGTTCATGTGATAAAAGCTGCAGATTAGTTATGATTAAAACAATGGGACAAAGATGAAGAAATATGCTACAAAGAAGTACTAGGGTTGCATATTAGGGGACTTTTAGAATATAGTACTTCACACGTTCTAAAAGAAAACTGTTGCCTACGTTCAAAGGAAATTAATACTGAACTCAATTTTGTGCATCTTAAAAGTTGATTCTCGTTCTAATTCAGGGTTCTATCAGTTAAGCAATGCTGCTTATTGTACATTGTGGGGATTTCAAAGGTAGCATTGATGGTATCAGTTCTATAAAATTTTCAATCTAATAGAAACTTGAGGATCCTCAGAAAGCAAAACAACCTTTTTCATTATCTTTAAAGAAGTATTCATACTTTCAAATGCCCTTAAGGGAGGCCTTCTCAAACACTGTCCTGATACAGGTAGAGGTAAGTAGAGTCACTTTATCCGAGTGTAAGTAACACAGAAATGAAACGTTTTCAGTGTAAAAACTTGCTACAGCCTTTATACTGAGCTCAGTAACACTCAAATGGCTACAGTGAGTAACTCCAATGTAGTGGAGTTGTATAACATCAGGCCATTGCTGAAGAAATTTACTGCCATATTTTCCTTGTTGCTAACTTTTACAGTGAGTGCATTTTATGTAGAAAGAAAAATGCTCTCCTGGATTTTAATGTGAGCTTAAGTTAGAGATACTCATTAAAAAGACATAAAAATTCAGTCCTGTGTCAAAGCTCCTTCATTTTATTCTTCTTGCATTCACCTTAAGTCTACATATTAGAAAAATAATTATGAGAAATATATGAAGCTCTCTCAATCACAGTTGACATTCTGCTGTCAATGGAGGGAAGGGTCTGAGCTTAAGTACACATATTTTCATGAAAGAGTGCTGTAGAGTCATGCTGTCTTTTAAACTTCTTAAAGCATTAAAGCTATGCTTTACTTGCTGCATTCAAATTTTCCATTCCTTTACTTTGGTTCTACTCAACTTCCTTGCATGAAGTAATTACAAGTGACATTATGTATTCATTTTCTTCTTAGCATAGAGCACTTTTCATAAGATTTTGTACCTATGTTGGCCAGTTTCCCTCCAAGAGATGTTCTTCAACAAATAATTCCATAATTTAAGCTCTCCTACTCACTTTCCCGCCCAAACCCTTTCTCACATTTATTAAAGTCAACTGG
The DNA here is from genome assembly GCA_001675575.1 of Neotoma lepida. Taxonomy (NCBI): domain Eukaryota; kingdom Metazoa; phylum Chordata; class Mammalia; order Rodentia; family Cricetidae; genus Neotoma; species Neotoma lepida. The sequence continues at coordinate 33,286 of LZPO01117771.1, forward strand.
AATATTTTCTCTTAATCCATCTGTACACAACACTCTTACAGCTAAATTGTGAACTCTCTTTATTCATGTATCATGATGAAAACTCATCTGCAAAAAGAATTTACCCTCCATTTATACTGATAGATAGCTATTTATTGTACTCATTTTTATTCCAATACTTAAGCACATGCATTTGAAGTAAGACAGCCAGGAAATAAAATGTAATTTTGCAAGTCATTTTTATTCTGAGCCTATGATATAATTTTTGCATCTGTATTTTAGAAACAAGGAAGCTTATTGCTGAATATTATTGTGATTGTTAAATAATGTAAATAACACACAACTCCTAGCTGGTACATAGGAATAATTGAATATATGCCATCTTATCTATTTTTGTTTTCCACAGTTTTATTATTCTGCTTTTTATACCTCACTAGGAGATGTGTGATGGAGCCAAATACAGGGAAAATTAGGAGCAGCATGCCATCTCTCTTCAGCAAGTGACTTTGAAGTGGACTCTTATCTTTGCTAAGACACAATGGTGTTCAATGGTATGATCTATGTATAGCAACTGACATAAAATGTGTCCTTATCTAATGCCTCTTGAATAAATACATGAGCGATGCACACTTATGTATGTACATTGCTGAATTGTTATTAGCAGTTTCAAAAAGACCTTCATTAAATCACTCTGCAAAGGTTTATTTATCACATATGGTCAGTATACTCTGCAAGGCACTAAAAATAATTTCAAATAAGCCTGGTAAAGACCATTATTTATCTATGTAGTGTGTAATATAATATTGCATGCCATTAAATTGGTTAATGGTTCTCTTGAAACAATAGCAGATGCCTCTGCTCAAGCCTAACCTACCTATAATTCATGTACGTCTGGAAATGCCTGGAAAACTAATGAGGCTGCCCTTTCCCAAATCAATTTCCTTAACTTTTTTTATTTTCTCCTAAAATTCTATCAAGCCACTAGACACAGTGATGGATATGGCTGAAGAGCCACAGCAGTTAGAGAAACATAGTAGGAGAGGACACTCAGGGGTCAGCAATGACAGCGTATGCAGAGCAAGGTCTTAAGCAAGACCAGGGGAAGAGCACCTTTGATTGAAATATCAAAGTGGGAAATAATCTATTGTTCTGAGTTGAGAATCAGGGGCAGTCACTGGACAAAGCTGTTTGGCATGGATTGGGAAGCGGCAAATCAGCATTACACGAGAGATAATGTGCTGAATAGTTTTATGTCAAGTTGACACAAGCTAGAGTCATCAGAGAGGAGGGCCCAGCCTCACGTGGGTGGGGACACTCCTCGACTGGTGGTCCCGGGTTCTATATGAAAGCAGGCTGAGCAAGCCAGTAAGCAGTACCCCTCCGTGGCCTCTGCATCAGCTCCTGCCTCCAGGTTCTTGCCCTGCATGAGTTCTTGCCCTCACTGCATTTGATGATGAACTGTTATATGGTTCCTGTGAGTGAAATTAACTCTTTCCTCCCCATGTTGCTTTTGGTCATAGTGTTTCATCACAGTAATAATAAACCTAACTAAGACAGATCATTATGACAAACTTGACCCTGCAATCTGGAAAACTTTCCCCTAGCACCATACTCAAATGTTTGGACAAAAAAAAGCTTTATTTAGGATTTACCTGTAAGTAATTATCAACAACAGTAAAAACAGATGTTATTAACATTGTTAGGTCAAGTATGTATTTTAATAACCAAATTTTCTTTATTGACTCCTCAAAGGGTAATCTAAAATTGATTTTATGAGGTCAGTGTAATAGACAGTATGACAAATGAATATTGAACACATATATAAATTAGCTATGTTTTTATAAATACTTGGTTTATATGGTAAATCATATAATATCAAATGATTCATACATGAAAACTGTAGCAATGTTTTTCTCTATTTGAGGTGCTACATTGAAATTAGATTATAAAAGTTGATTATCAATATACATTTTTCAGTCCATATAATATGTTTATTTCACTCTCTCATGGAATCCTCAGAAATTAGAAGTATGACGTTATCACACCAGAACAAAATCCAATTAAATTTCAAAGCTACATCTCACCATCCACAATCCCTTGGAGAACCAAGAAAACTCTGAACAGAGTTTTACCCAGATTTTATTTTTAAAGAACATACTGGCAATAGAATTTTGTCCAGACTACAGTGATGGGGAAGAATTCATTGAAAAACAAATGGAAACACTTTCATGTTATTTCCAAAGACAGATAAGATGATTGGCACATGCCCATGAACTATTGGAGGGAAAAAATAGATGGAAATCTCTTGCTACTTGACATTAAAATTCCAATAGCAAATGTCTCTGGTATTCTTCCAAGCTGAGCAAGTGTTTTCAGCCCTTCTATAGCATAAGCTTTTGATAAGTTCATACTTCTCAGCATGCCCTGTTTTTACAACTTCACCCAGTGAAAGTCAAGGGGTGGGGTAATGTAGCAAAATAAAGTTGGAAATAAGGCTGGCTGTGTTTTGGGAAGACAGAGGCATCCAGACAGACAGACAATGTTATACATTTACACACACACACACACACACACACACACACACACACACACACATACATTTACACATACACATGCACATAGGCATATGTACATATACTTGCTACGAGGAGAACACACAATACTCCCGTTTATTGCTCTCTACCCCATTGCTTTAAGGCAGAATTCACTGAACTTGAGTCTTCTCAACACCAAGATCTAAATATATTAAGAGAGAGAAAGAACAAGATAAACAGCAAACAAAAATCTCCTTCACTATGGGCTTTAGATTAAGTGCCTGCTTGCTATACATGTTATATTTCAATGTAGCTGGTTGTATGTGTGTGTGGCAGATTCTACTGTCATGAAGATATTGAGCAGAAGCCAGGCACAGATGTTGGTTGATAACGGTATGTCATGCAAGCCTGGTGACCTGAGTCCAGTCTCAGAATCCACTTAAAAAGGTGGAAGAAGAGAATTGAATCCACAGCTCTTTCTTCTAACCTCCACACCACACACACACACACACACACACACACACACACACACACACACACACACACAACATATGCTTAAGTACAAGACAAGCCTATATCTAGAAAGCATCTCCTTTATTTTCATAAATGTTTCCAGTTACCTCTGAGTATCAAATAAACCCTAGGTCTGGAGTATCCTGGGATCTATTAGGTACTGTGCCTTTGGTTGGGTTATTAGGGATGAAGTTTAATAAACATAGAACCACTCAACCAAATATGGCATGCTACTTTCTTTCTATGCATGGTACTAATTAATGCAATTTAGTGCTGGATTTTAAGGCAAACAACTTTTGAACAAGGTCAAGAAGTAAACTGAAGAAGTAACATGAGCCTCAAGTTTTAGAAACAGAGTCAATAACCAGTTGTATTTTTCATAAAAGCTACTATCACGTATGTGGTTTGTCTTACCACAGAAACCAAGATGAAGATCCAAGCTACATTGCTTTGATTATAGGAACCTGAATAGCCTGGACATCATACTCTGCAAGTGGAGGAGGCATTCCTGAGAGAAATTTCTACGGTAGAGACTCACTCTTGGAGTAAGATTACAAAAGTAAAAACACCACCCTTAGGAAAGGAGGATTACATAATGGAGAACTGGACTCATTGAGAACAAGTTGGGTGTCTGGCTCCAACTCTTCCTCTCTTATCCAGAACATGTTTATCTTACCTGTGTTTGTACTACTGTGTATAGTTTGTACTCCTGTGAGATGGGTGTTCTAAAAAAGCCCTTTTTCCAGGATCATTAGCAGATCAAGTGTTGGGATAGGAGGATGGGTCAGCCAGTCAGGCACTTGCCATCAAGCCTGAGTAACCTGAGTTTGATATTGGAGACTCACAGAGTTGAAGATTTACCCTTACAAGTTGTCCTCTAACCTCCACACCCACACAGTGACACACACCCACCGACCCGTACACATACACAACCCCCCCAAAAAATAAGTAAATAAATAAAAATGTCAAGTGATGACCCAAGTACCCAAGTAAAGACTGCTGCTGTACAGATGGTCCTGACTAGATGGTAACTTTGGAAGAGTGGAAATTATATTTTTTAAAATAACTTCTCCAAACCCAGCTCTTAAAATTCAGACAAGAAAACTGAAGTCCCAAGAAGTAGAGTGAATTTTATTGTGTCCTCTAAAGCAAATTCAAGAGGAGAAATAAAACCGCTAAAATCTACACCTGGGAACTTGTGAACCCCAAATTAGTAAATAAAGGGTTGCATTGCCTTTGTCTTTTCTTCCCAATTAAAATTTTTAATGATTTATTTCAAATTATTTTCCTCTGTTTCCCTGGTTTTCCCTTTTGAGTGTAATAAAAATCAGCTGTAACTGGAATATCTTTTTAGACATTTTGATATGTCACAGTGTTTCCAAGAAGACTGTAAAAATCTTTCTCCTTTTAAATGTAGCTAATGAATCATACTGAAAAAAACATAAAACAATATCAAACATATCTCAAATCCATTTTTTTCAAACCTATAAAATCACAAAGAAATCATTTGTCTTGTTTCTCAGAGTTAGGACGTCTGAGTGTTTATGTAGCTGATAGCTGGCATGGCTTACAGTAAATACAAGAGCTAAGAGGTTAGAAGATTTAAACATATTATAAAGAATAAAATCAAGCCCAAGCAAATGCAAAGGAAATCCTTAATACAAAAGAACCTCCAATCCCGGCTCCCTTGTCTGTCAGAAAATCCATGAGCCAATCACATTTCATGTTTGTAAACACAATATTCAGATGTTCAACACAATGACCAGGCTGCCAAATAGATCTTTCTGTTATAGTGTATGGATTTCAAAGATGCTGCAGTCCAGCCAAAAACAGCACATCATTTTGCTAACTTGGTCAAATATGGAGCTTGGTGCATCCTGTTTTTACAAAGCTAGAAGGTGATAAACATGGGCACACATTTTCAAGAACAACAATATCATTCAAAACATAACAAAACATATTTACAGAAATAGGGGTGATCTGCCTCCAATCCTGTCAGCACTGAGTCAGGACATCTCCCGGGGTCTGGAGTAACAGCTGGCATTGCCAGAGAAGAAACCTGAGTAACATCAGCTCCCAAAGAATTTTAGGGGAAATATTCTAAAAAAATGGGGTTTTCAGGAATGATCACATCTGTCACATGCATGATTGACAAAATGACACTAAAACCTCCAAGAGAATTATTAGTATTATAAGAGAAAAGAGGCAGTGTGGTTCCAGCAGCATTCTGAGCTGTCTCGAAGTCCACCGGTCTTTGCCAAGTGAGAGTGTCCCTGTGGGCTTTTGCCTCATCTAAAGACGCAATGGACAATCACTCGTATACTGGTCCAAAATTAGGCCACTCAGCTCCCAACACAAAAAGAGCAGCCCCTGATACCCAAACTGTTATCAGTAGGACAGGGATTGAAATAAACATTTTCATATTTTAGTAGCTTTTGTATAAATACAATGGGCAACAAAAGGGAATTCCAACTATCTAATGACAGGAGTCTTTGAGAACTCAACCATTTTCTTTGTTCCTATCATAGATTGAGAACAGATTTATAAAAGAAGAAAAAAGTAAACAATCTCATTGAAATTTACACCTTAAGATTATTAGATGCAAACACATGTAAATGTATTGGTTAATAAGAGGTTATACGTCGCTACCATGTAAGAGAAAATCAAACTATAGACTGAAGAAATGTGCAAAAAAAAATGAAGAAAACTTTAGGGAAGCCTTATGTGTAATAACAGGCAAATCCCCGACATTCCACAGAAGATGAATGTGCATTATGCTACCCATCCTTCCATATTTTTATTTGAATAAGACGTCTGAAAATGTTCCTTGACTGTCTATTGAATCTTCCTCAAGCTGAGTCAGCTGTGAAGTCATCACGGTGAAAATTCACTCATAGCCTGTAAAGCAAAGAATACAATTGGCTCTAAGACACAGTACTCTTTTGGTTCCCCTAATAGTATATTATTTGAGACTCATTATAAAATTTTGGCACATGAAATAAAGCAGCCAGAGGAGATATTTAGACTTTATTTGGAAAAATATAAAATACATAAAATTATTTTTAGGCAGCACACACAATAATGAGTTTCACTATATTTTCATGTTCAGTATAACATTACATATTATTCATAAAATAAATAAAGTTCTAACATTGAAAAGTATATATGCCTTTTGTTTCCCTGGTTGTTGTGTACCTAGAGTAATAAAGAATAGAAAGTTAACAAGCCACAGAAAAGGACAAAGTCAGGAGAAAGAAATTCCAGCCACTTTAAACACAAATAACTATATCAAAACACTCCTAATTCTGTCCTTATTTTCTTCCCTTCAATTTCATTTGTGTCATACCACACTTTTTTCTATTCACTTAAGTGAAACCACCCATCCTTTCTGGAATATAACATTCACAATAAAAAAGCAGAAACACATATAATAAAAAGACACACATAATGAAAAGTGCATTGCTCTATGTGTTGAAGCATCTTAAAGTAAATTTAACTCATAAAACATGCATTAGCATCAATTTGTAATTTTTTGTCAATGCGTGTAACCATACAGCTGCATGGCTATATTATAAATATATAATAACTCAATAAATTTCTAAAAGTTGAACATCTCTATAAAAACACCAGTATTGAGAACATTCCTCTCACCTCTTAGATTTCTGAAATGTCTTTCAGCTGTTGCCTCACCAACTGCACCAGCTGTCCTGTCTTCTGTTGTTGTTTTCAGGCAGAGTCTCTCCATGTTGGTCAAGCTGTATGTAAATACAGTAAATATGGGACCTTTCAGCTCTGGCCTTACCAATGTTGGGATTGTAGGTTTCAAAAACCGTAGCTGGTTCCTACTGTCGTGACTTCTAAGGTGTAAATCAAGTTGACCTGTTTTACGTATTTCATAAATGGAGTCATAGCATATGTATTCCCTGTGGCTTCTTCTATTCAAATGTGTTTACATAATTATACTTGCATTTTTATGTGAGCTGTGAACATCGTATATTCCCTGGGGAATTCACTAGTTTGTCTTTTTTAAAAGTTTGCTTTCTTTTCAAGGTTTTACATTTTTCTATATATGCTAGATATAATTTCCATGTCAGACATATAATTTGTAAATATTTATATTCCATTATATGAATTAACCTTTATAATTCTTGATTGTATCCTTAGAAGTCATTCAATTTCAAAATTTTGATTAAATTAAATTCATGTACTTCAAGTTATATTTTCTTTCTGTTGGATAAATATTTTGTATCCTATCTATGAATCAGTGAGTCTCTAATGTCATTCTATCTGTGGCTGTCCTTTTCTGTCCTGGTGCCATTTTTAGAAAATGTTAGATTCTTTTGTGTAAATTTCCCTATTGNATGTATGAGCTACCTTATAAACAAGACATTTGTCCCCCATTACAAGGACATGTAGTTATTAAAACAGAAGAAAAGAATCAAGATAATTTGAGTAAACTTGAGAAGTTACATTTTCTATATTAAAGCAAAACAATCCTCAGGCTGGAGTGATAGCTCAGTGATTCAGGCTACTTATTGCTCTTGTATATGTCAGGGGATCCAATATCATTTTCTAATATCTATGAGATCCTGCACACATGTGCTGACATGCACACTAGAAGGCACACACAAACTTTTTTTTAGTAAAACAATTCTCCTATAGCATTGTTTTCCTTCCTGTTTTTCAAGATTAAAAATACTTAAAGCACCGAGCAGGAGAGCTTCTGATAAAAAATATATAATGACCTTATGATGAGATCTCATGTTTGAGCCAGCAATCAATACAACCAGCATTGTGGACTAATAATCACAACCATGCATGACTTACCATCTGTCTCTGAGAAAGCAATAGCTTTCTAATAATGTGACAAATATTATTTCCAAATTTCAAAGTCAGCAGTAAAGTTTCAGGGCTGCTATTTAAATTCTAATCTTTCACTGGGTTCTACAATATCAACTTACCAAGTTTCATATTAACCTTGGGAATATAAAAGACACTCTTTGGAGTGAATCTGCTGATCATCCTTCAGCAAACTGACTTCAACTTAAATGTGGACTAGTTGGAAGACCTACTTTTACAATTTGGCCAGGATTTGACATTCTGTATGTTCCTTAAAAAAAAAATTAAGATACATTATTGTTTTCATTCACGCTATATTAAGAAAATATCCTGGCTCTTATATTCCGGTAGATTAAGTTGTAATAAACCTATTGAGACCCTATGTGCTTTATAAAGAAATTAGAGATGTTTTAAGTCAACTGATTTTTATTAACTTGTTATTTTGTTTTGACTTACAAAATGAACTTAAAAGCTTATTATTTGATTTTAAAATGCATTCTAACCTATATTAAATCTATAAACTTATGAATTTTATTATAACATTTCAATACATGATATAATACAAAACATATTAGTTAGTCTCTTAGACCTATTTTACATACAAAAAGTACATGTTAAATTATGTGAGTGACCTACACTAGGGCAAAAACTTTTCTAATATCATTTAAAAATCATTAATCTGGCTCAAGAAACATATTGATCTGTGTACAGAGCAGCATCACCATCCAGAATACAAGAATGCCAGGCATGGTGGATCATGCCTTTAAACCCAGCACTCAGAGCAGAAGCAGGTGAATTTCTGCAAATTCATGGCCAGCCTGGTTTACTTGGTGAGTTCTAGGATGACCAGCTGCATGGAGGAGCTGCTATCAGAGAGAGAGAGAGAGAGAGAGAGAGAGAAGCACAGAGATGAAGATGAGGACAGGAACATCGTCCAAAAATAAACATAGGGGGTAGAAAATGCATAACACACTGACAAGCAAGAGTCATAGGAATAGAATGAAGTATGAGACAGAACCAATTACTACATCACATANACTTGTTAGCCATGATCTTCAAAATGACAATCACCAACAAAAGGGTCAACCCAAATCTCAGACTCCCAAAGCTGATAACATTAGGTTTAAATCTTATTGGAGGACTTTCCCTTTATATGTGTGTGTATGATATATATATATATATCATATATAATATATATGATATATATTCTATTATTTAAAAGAATTTTTAAATTTAAATATGTTCTGATCATATTCTTCCTCTCCCCCAAGTCTTTCTTCATCAGGTGACAGTCCAGCATATGTTTAGACATGAGCTTTCAAACTCGTTCACTCACCTGTGACAAGCTGATAGGAAGCTGTGAAACTTTTCCCAATAACGTTCATTTGAACACTCCTTGTAAATGCTGAATGAGTCAATTGAAACATAGTAGCGTCTTAGTGGCTTGTTCATAGTCATGATAAAGTACTGTGCAAAAGTGACAAACGGTTTGTTATTACTTATCGTTCCAGAAAGATACATCATCTTGGCAATGTAGACATGGCATCAGGCAAGGAAGGTGTGGGGGCAGGAGCAGGAGATGAGCTCATTGCAACACATCCTTACACAGACCCCCGACAGTGAACAGGAGGAGGAACCAGATTATAGGACATTATACAGGCTCAAGGAGTACTCTGTCTCTGTCTCTCTGTCTCTCTCTCTCTCTCTCTGTGTGTGAAGTCACATTTTTGCCATGACACAGAAATTCAATGCAACCTGACATTCCAGTGTTATGGATCCCTGCAGAAGATAATTAACTCTTGTTTGAGAAACAGAGGACAATTGGTCAAGCATAACAACTGCATTAGCCAGGATATCGGGATATGTACAGGATATGTGTACACTGGTTCTTTGAGCTAGAGTTCCAATGGAAGAATGTTACAAGGTCCAGATGATGTGTGGACATGCAGTGTGTGTGAGGTTGGGAGAGTTGAGGGATGTTACTGAGGAAACACTCTGATCTGAGAGAACTCAAACCCTTTATAACAGAACATGAACAAGGTTTCCTTACTCTGGACACACATAGCCTTGTAAACCAGAGTCTGAACAAATACAATCATTGTCTCCACACACTGATTAGTCAGTTATTGCTGATGACAAAATGGTATTGACTTTTATGAATGAGTCACATCATGTGTTGTAGCCATTCGTAGCATGCTCACTCTTTAATTCATTGGTTGCAACANTTGTATTTTTTCTAATGATTTATTTATTTATTTATTTATTTATTGCTTATTTTCCCTTGCCATTATACAGGACTTGCAATACTATGTTACATACATCTTCTATACTTTTTTTTACTGATATTAAAAAAGCAAAGTAAAATTTTCTATTGAAAAATATTCTATCAAGTATAAAATTTGCTATTGCTTTTCATTTACAATCCATATCATTAAAGAAATTTCTCTTGCTCTTAATATAATAAGGACTTTCTCCATTAATGAAGAGAACCAAAGTATTTTTTCTTCAATAGATTGACTATCATTGACAGATATTTCTGATCTAATTATCTCTATACTCAAAATAAAGCAGGTAACCTGTAATTGGAAAATACTGGATGTAGGTTCTAAGTGACAATTCGGAAAGTCAGTAATCTGATTGTAGGGGAAGGTAAGTTCAGGCAATTTCTCTGTTGTTGCTAGGAGTCTTACGTGGTGTCATCCTTGTGGATTTCCCTAGTACAGGACTGGGCTGAGCACTTAGACTTCAGTTGAAGAGAGGGAGGAGGGATCATAGGAGCAAGTAAGGTCAAGATCATGACAGGAAAAACCAGGGAGACACCTTACCCAAGCTGGTGGGTGCTCATGGACTCTGGTCTGTCAGCTGGGGAACATGCATGGGACCGAACCAGACCCTCTGAATGTGGGTGACACTTATGTGGCTAAATCTGTTTGGGGAGCTCCTGGCAGTGGGACCAGAACTTATCCCAGGTGCATGAAATGGCCTTTTGGAACACAATCCCTACGGTGGGATACCTTGCTCAGTCTTGACACAGGGGGAAGGGGCTTGGTACTGCCTTAACTTAGTATGCCAGACTTTGTTGACTCCCCAAGGGAGGCCTTA
>LZPO01117772.1:33558-44201 GCA_001675575.1 Neotoma lepida
TGGAGGAGGGAGGAGAGGGGGTTCTGTGGTTGGTATGTAAAACAAGAAAATCTTTTAATAAAAAAAATTTCATATTAACTAGGAATGCCCTGGGGATCTACTTGGTAAGAGGCTTAATTGCCAGTTCAATCATTTGTTATCATGAAAATGTCTGCTTCTTCATCATTCAATCTTGGCAAGATACAGAGTTAATTTTTCTGTGTTGGCCAATTTGTTGACACATATATTTTAAATTATAAGTAAAATGATATTTAGTGTTTCTGTCACAACAATTGCACTATATTCTCATTTGTCTCTGATTTGGATTTCTCTCTTCATTATAGTATAATTTAAAATGTGCTGATTCTGTTTCTTTTCAAAAGATCCATTCCTTCATCACTTTATTAATTTATTATTTTCCTGCCCCTGTTCTCATTTTCTTCTGTATGCACTCCTAAAATTCTACTGATTTTGAGTTTATAGTTATTAGTTATGTGTTTTTAATTCCTTGAAGTGAAATGCTAGTATCTGTGTTTTATGTGTATATATGTTTTGCCTGTACACATGCCTATGAACCACACATGTTTGTGTGTCTGTCAGAAGAGGGCATTGAATCCCCAAGACTGGAGTAAGCAGATCATTTGTAAGCCACCACGTGGATGTTGGGAATTAAAACTGGGTTCTCTGAAAGCTTAGCCAGGCCCGTGTTAGGTTTTCACTTGAGACTCCTTTTTTGATGTAAGCATTGCTTATTGTAAACATCCTGATTAGAGATGTTTTTACTCCATCTCATTGCTTTTGAGGGTTGTATTTTCATTTGTCTCAAGAAGTTTTGTAATTATCCTTTTAACATTTTCATTGGCTGCCATTTGTTTCTTTGTATCTGTAATGTTTTTGAGTTTCCTCTTTTTACTGATTTCTAGTTTCATCCCCCTGTGGCAGAAGACATATTAGATATTCCCATTGTCTTCAATGAGCTGAGATTTGCTTCCTGGCCTAACATATGATCTGTCTTGGAGAATTCCATGTGTGCTTAAAAAGAACACATATTTTGCAGCTGTTGCTAGGAATGTCTGTAAATATCTGTTGGGTCCATTTGGTCTAGAGCTTAAATACGATGGCTCTTTGTTGACTTTGAGTGANCTTATCATTGTTGAGAATGGGATGTTGAAGTCCTCTCATATTACATTATAGCCCATCTTGTCTTTCAGACCTATTAACATTTGCCTTATGGATTTAGGTGCTTCAGTGTTGAGTGCATATGGATTTATAATTGTTCTATTCTCTTCTTGAATTTACCATTACATCATTATACAATGACTATGTTTGTCTCTTTTTATAGTTTCATACTGAAAGTTCATTTTATCAGATGTAAGGATAGCTTCTTCAAAATGGCCATTTTCCTGGTCTACTTTTTCCATACTTTCCATTTTCTGTCTATGTGTGTTTCGTAGTTTCATAAAGCTTTCCCCTTATCATTTCACCTACTTTTCTGTAAGTAGATTGATTCACCTCTCTCACAAGGGAATGTGGGCTCAATAACTTCGAATTAGTATATATAATTATATATATATGTATATATGTATATATGTATTTAATTCCTTAAAAGTGAAGTTATAGGATTTATGCTTATTCAATGAAGGTTTGGGAGACAAAATATGCAATGTTAGATGTTGAACCAATGAACATGTCAAATTAAATGAAGCAAAATAAACTTCCTTTACCAAGTTAAAATAAAAGCTTATTTTTGTAGATATTGATAGTTTTCTTCCCACTTGTTCATTGATCATCTGTTCTGCAAGTTACAGTTGAAGATAAGAAAATTTTTGTTTTGTCTGAATTGCTTCTTTTAAAACCTGCTCAATTTTCTTACCAAAACCTGCTTTACACAATCTGAAGTATCTGGAAGAGAAGTGTGTTAGCACTTTGAAATGACCCCAATTAATAAACTTGACAACTGCTTCAACAAATGCAGTCAAAAGTGGAAAAGGTCCGTTTTTAAGTGGTACTTCTGAGAAGTGGGAACGCGTAATGGAAAACATAATCACACAAATCACTTATAAAAAAATCATCTTGAAAACTGGTCCTACACAAACAAGTTAGATGTAAAATTCTGTGGTTTTTATAATGTCCACAGGAGTAAACTCCAGAGTGTAATATGATTCAGCCCCAGAGTTGATGAGCAGGTGCTGTGAAAGAAGCCTGATGAATATGAAATCCAAGTCAAGTTCAGACATAACGGTTCTTANATGATTTAAAGCAAAAAGAATAAGCTATAAGACACCTCTTGGTCTAATTTTAAAGGTATTGTAAGTTAGAGGGAACAATAAAAAACAAAATTCAGATTCAGTACTTTGATACTTAGCTTACTGATCTCTTCATAATTCTGAATGAGTTTCTAAGTAGGCAACAGAGTACTTTTACAGTGGTTTTATATATTCCAGGGAGCAATACCGCTCTTCCTATCACCATCCTAACAAAAGCAACAACAACATAAACAGTTAAAGGGTCTTTCTCTACTAACAATCTAAGCTTGGCTACAGACCTCTGTTGACCATACATCAGGACCCCTGTACTTTAAAACTCAGACTTACAGAACTAGGTCCTATAAGCAATGAAAGTGTTAACTCGATTCATTAATGCAGAGAACATTCACAAATTTCCACCTTGGAAGAGCAGACTCTGTCTTCCCTTTAATAGAACCCTGCTGGAAATCAAACACAATTTTTATTCTGGAGAATGATCACTGTGTCTTGTTTAATTCCCCCCTAACAAATGTCAGCACTAATGTATTACAGATTATTCAGTCAATTTGATGGTTCCAGGTGAAAGAAAGGAACACAAATCTCTTCTTTTAGTGTAAAAAGGGTCAGCAGGATGACTTCCCCTGCAGGAGCTGAGATGAGGCTTGACATGAATCAATCAAGAAGGCTCAATTTTACAGTTATAGTGCCTAATGCCTAAACATGAGCGCACGGGTGGAAATTAGCACCCGATTATGAGCATACATGATCTTCCCCTGGAAGACAATAATATTGGCATTAAGCTTCTCAAGAGGGAAGATGCTGCTGGTTTTTAATATGTCTTAAATTATGTCAGGAAAAACACTGGAACATCACACAAAAGCCACAGTCAGTGTCTATTGCTATCTCATAAAGCTGGAGATCTTTACAACAATATTGACACAGGAGCAGGCAAGCAAATGTCAGCCAATATAACATATGAAATACTTAACGTAACCAATTTTCACCTGTCAATCAGCAGGGAATAATGACTGATGCAAGGAATCAATACACCACAATTGAATTCCAGCTCACAAACTTGTTTCGTTCTGTGCTATAAAAGACTGTCAAATGTCACACCCCAAGAGATGCAACAGGATTCCACAGATTTATTTATTTCAAGCTCTGAAGTCTATTAGCAACAGTGCCCCTTTGCTGTTGGAAATTGAGCTTCGATGACATTAATTTCAGATATGACAACTTGTTTTTCTGACAAATTAATGATAGGACTTCCTTAGTTGTTATTTATTTATTTATTTTGCTAACATGAAGTACAATCATACTCAACAAATTCTTGGGATTTCAGAAAACAAATATTTGACATAATTTGTCAAATAAACTGCTCACTCAACAAACTATTCTTAATCAAGTTGTCTTGTATGTGAATAAATGAAAATGACATGACAAACCTTGAGTGTCTACTGAGTCTGAATCTTAGCATTAGGCAGATGCCTGACAGCAAGTTACACCTACAAGCTAATCTTCAAAGAACATTGTGAAACCCTTTTCTCCACACGATGATAAACTTTTAGGGGAAATTAATTGTATGAACATGGCTGTGCTACTTGGAATGCAAGGGACTGATTTTTAGCTTGTCAATGACAGTGTTTTGAGGTGANAGACTGGACATACTTTTTAAAATGTCCATGTGGTATTGATCAAACAGTTTTTGAAATATTAACTTTTATGTATTATATTAGTTGGAGATAAACTTCTCGTACGTGGTGAAAAGATAAAACAGAATCACAGTCTAATTACTCTTAAGAGAAATATTTCGTCTTATCAACACTATTATTTTATATATTGATAAATGTTTCCCTAATTAAAGAGGAAAGACATTAAAAATAAATGTGTGTGTGTGTTTGTGTGTGTTTTTGTGTGTGTGTGTGTGTGTGTGTGTGTGTAAAATATGTTGTAGTGCTCTTCAAACCACAGTCCTTTTCTCTTTCAGATGGAGGAAGATGCAAATCACACTATACCTTCTCTAAACAAAAGGCATATGCCAGAAATGTGAAAGTTTCAAATCACACTGGATGGCTTTGAGGTCAGAGGAAAGTCAGAGCTTGCTCCACTGTGCCAGGAGCTCACAGAGACACCTGCTCAATGAGGTCATCAGCGCCAGGACCCTTAATCTGGTCAAAACTTTGCCTGTGTCTCTTTTCTTGGTACACACAGTGCCAGTGTATAGAACCACATAGTGTAGAGACTTAACTGATACCTGGAGTCGATTTTAAGGCAATTGCCACTGTAAAGTTGATCTGGCTGAGATGTAAACCATTAAAGGGAAAGTTTTCATTTAGATGACTTGATATAAAGAGTAGATGATACTCAAATAAAGCCCATGGGAGAGCCTAAAGTTTGTTTACGAACAGACCAGCAAAACATTGTACACTATGCATTGTTTATTAACAGGAATAAAAGACTGCCAATGCCGAGTCACTCATGCGGTTGAGCAGGCTGATTAAGCCCGGAGAGGACAGCTCGGTAGACTCTGTACCCTTCATTCGTTCTTCACTGTAGATGATTACGTCAAACTGTAGAAGCTGAGAGTGGAAAGCCCCGGTGTGCTGTCTAATTCCAGCTGCTGAAGCCAGCAGTGCTTGCTGGTGACTTTAGGAGGGGATAAGATTATAGGTCACAAGAGCTTCTTTATTTCCCACCTGTAGCTTCTAACAACGTTTTATTAAGGATTTTCACATCTTCTCTCTCTGACCTATCGGGTTTGAAATCCTAACAGCCATTACAAGACCCTGACCAAAATGGCTTGAACATAGATTAGTGACTCTAAAGTGATGCTTGTTTCATTAGAGCCCTATTATAGATGGCGACTGATATTTTTACAGGGCTCCAAAGATAAACACTATATATTATTATGTAAATAGAAAGGGAGCCTTTAACTCAGTTAAATATTTAGAGCTTCGTGTTTGCTTCATAGAAAATCCACATGAAGCTATTGTTATTTGAGGGTCTAATGTTAGTTTGTAAAACAAGCATGTTGGAGAGTGGCCCCCAAACAACTTCTTGACATTCGCTTTCTTCCGTTCCATCCTGTTTAGGTGGCCTCTTAATCGCCCACTCGCTCACTCTGTCTCCATCATAAAAATTGAGGGGAGGATTTTTAAGTGCACATATAGTATACACACTTATTGGAGGATATAAATTCTCACTCACTNTCAAGGATCATTTTTGAGATGAGTTGTATGATTTCTTGCCTGGATAGTTTTGAAGAGTAATGGGATGATATTCGTGAGGCACTTATAAAATAAGGAAAGGAGCTAAGTACCCAGGCCATCATGGGTCTTCTCTCAGAGACATACTTTAACTGAATATAGGTAAACACAGGAGCACAAGGGCTCCATGGCCATTACACTGCTTGAGTGAAATTAGAGAACACACATGGGTCATTGGAATTTCTTGACATACGCTTTCTTCATAAGTTTCATATTTTCCTAATGTTGTTTTATTCCCAGCCAATCCTGCCTCTTTTTTTTTTCCATTTTAAGAGACTAAATGTATTTTCCAGACATTTTGCCTTCAGTCCTAAATCAGTTCAGCTATAGATAGTCAAGTTTGAGTATCTCAAGAATTTTGTGTATTTTAGGTTTTATCCCTAAACCAGTTCATTCAAAGAACTAGTTCTATTAGGCAAATTCATTGTGGAGTCTGCCTTATTGTTTTTCCCATTACTCAAATTTGAAAAAAGAAATCAGATTTTATTTCTCCCGTAGTCAGATAGAGGACTGGAGAACACTTTACCAATAATTGTGTTTATATGACACAGATCAGAAAAGAGTCAATCTGGTATTTTCAGTTGTCTTAATGACAAATTGAATTGCCTGCAGAGCTGATTCAGTCGATAGTGGAGGAATGAGTGGACGTGACCCTCAGAGTGACTGCAAAGAGGACCTGTTAGTCAGTGGAGTTATGGCCTGTTTATTTACCACCAAAGAGCCAATGGGCTGTTGGTATGCAGGAATATTTATTAAGTCTTCAGTTGTTATTCTGCATATCAATCTTCTGTGGACAATAGAGAAACAAGCATCCTTATAGTCTGTAATTATTAAAATGGGTCAGATTGAGAAGGCTTCAAAATTATCTTAAACTATCTCGTTCAAAATTTGAATTCCATGTCAATTATTAAAAATGTTCATAAATGTCCATGGTGGGATAAGTAGTAGCAGTAATGAAATACATGGGGCTCAGTCTGCACCCTACTCTGAATGGAACAACAGTTGGCTTCATTTCCTGTGGATGATCCAAGGTGGAATGAGTCTGTACTTTGTTTGTGTGCATGATCAAGAACCTTCTAACCAGCATAAACTGTGAGATAGACTTACAAAAAGCTGATTCACACAAATCATATATTACCAGCTATAAATTAAATATAAGATAAACCAGGAACACTAGGACACACAGGTGCATCTAAACTATTTTTGAGAAAACAGGGCTATAAGCATACCCAAAATACCAGGCTATCGATGTGTCCTTCTTAGGGTCCTCCTTGTTTCCTAGCTTCTATGGAGCTGTGGGCTGTAGTCTGATTATCCTTTGTTTTACATCTAGTATCCACTTATGAGTGAATATATACCATGTTTGTCTTTTTGAGTCTGGGTTACCTCACTCAGGATGATATTTTCTAGTTCCATCCATTTGCCTATAAATTTCATGATGTCATTGTTTTTAACAGCTGAGTAATACTCCATTGTGTATATGTAACACATTTTCTTTATCCATTCTTTGGTTGAGAGGCATCTAGGTTATTTCCAGATTCTGGCTATTATGAATAATGCTGCTATGAACATAGTTGAGCAAGTGTCCTTGTGGTATAATTGAGCATCCCTTAGATATATGCCTAAGAGTGGTATCATTGGGTCTTGAGGTAAATTGATTTGAAATTATCTGAGAAACCACCATACTGATTTCCAAAGTGGCTGTACAAGTTTGTACTCCCACCAATCCCATGAGTAAACTAGGGATGAGGGGGCTGGCGATAGAGGGTAGAGGATGGAGAGTGAGAACATGGGGGAGGGACAGAGTGGGAGAGCAATGAAAGAGATATCTTGATAGAGGGAGACATTCTGGGGTTAGGGGAAAACCTGGTGCTAGGGAAATTCCCAGGAATCCACAAGGATGACCCCAGATTAAACTACTAGCAATAGTGGAGAGGTTGCCTGAACTGGCCTACCCTGGTAATCAGATTGGTGAATACCCTAACTGTCATCACATAGCCTTCATTCAGTAACTGATGGAAGCAGACACAGAGATCTACAACCATGCTGAGTTCCAGGAGTAAAGAGAGGGAAGAGGGATTATATGGGCAAGGGGGGAGGGAGGGTCAGGATCATGATGGGGAAATCTACAGAGACAACTGAACCAAGCTCAAAGGAACTCATGAACTTTAGACTGACAACTGTGGAACCTGTATGGGACTGGACTAGACCCTCTGTGTACAGGAGACAGCTGTGTAGCTGGGTCTGTTTGAGGGGCCCATGGCAGTGTGATCAGGATCTATCCCTGGTGCATAAGCTGGCTTTCTGGATCCCATTATCTATGGTCAGACACCTTGCTCACCCCTGGTGAAGTGGGGAGGGGCTTGGTCCTGCCTCAGCTGAATGTACCAAGCTTAGCTGTCCCCCCTCATGGGAGAACTTACCCTGTTGGAGGAGGGGATGAGGGGTGGGTCAGGGTAGGGGGAAGACAGGGGTAGGGGGAGCATGAGAAGACATGAGAGGAGGATCTGTGATTGGTATGTAAAATGAATAAAAAATTAAAAAAAACAAGCTAAAGAATGATACAATGTGGATGTGTACCTGGATCATATTAATGTGGAGACAGCCAGCATGGAGAACAGTAGCATCCACTCTCCCATCATCAGGCCAGGTCCTGTGTGCATCATTGGATGTACAGGTTATATTCTCTGACTATCTATAGGGTTACAGCTCAGCATAATATCTCTGCTTCACTCACACTCAAATATCCATTCTTCTAAATCCTCTGTGCCTAGAACCAATTCTGTGNCCAGAACTGGACCTGACCCTGGACAGCTTTACTAATATTGAACTACCTGTAGTACCGGCTTTGTCTTTGGTAAGGCAAATTTATTCTTTTCTTAGTCATTCAGTGACACCCATACATACCATTGAGTGAAGTATGATGTGTGCTCTGAGAGTTAGTGTTACTAACTGTGAAATAAATGAAATGAAACAAGCTGTGTTTGTCGGTGGCCATCAGTGCAACATAAAGCTATGATTATTCCCTGACATAAAGCTGACAAAAATGTGGCACCACATACGTATTATTATTCTGTGAATATAGTGTTATTTGGAGATGGGTTTTGCATATGATCAGGAGGATAATAACTAAACTGATATAACTGTATCCTTAGAAGAGGAGAACTTTGGACACAGGTAAAAAAGATCCCAGGTGACTTAAAGCCCACAGAAGGAAACAGCACCAAGCATGCCTTATCCCACACTTCTAGCTAAAGAGCTGGAAGGTAACGCATTCTGTTTAAGTTACCAAGTCTGTCCTCTGCTACGGTAGTCTAAAAACAGTTTTGTGTATAGCAAACTTGTATTTCCAGTAATTATAGGCCATATATCTTCTGACTTCTTTGCCNTTCCCTTAAGATGTAAGGACCAAGGATGAAATCACAGAAGGACCTCTGAGCATCTAGAATGCTGGNGTGAGAAATGGCCCCAGATGTGCTTGAGAGTCTGATATATGACTAAGTGCAGCATTATGTATGTTTCTATATTTTGACAACAATATGGAAACATTTTCCACAAACTCAATGACAAATCAGAATGAGGGAGCTCAACAGATTGTGATNGATGCAACAACTGAGTTAAAGAAGCTGAGCCATCTCAGCCAGAATCATGTGACCCAAGACGGTGCAAAAGCTTTGAGTTTGTGTTTAGTAGGGCCTATCTGACCACTGAGTACCCAGATCAATGTCGTTGTAGTTAATCTATTCTTCCCTCAAACATTTTTCTTTCTAATACTATATATGCAAATTAAAGTGAATCAGTCCTGAAAATGCACAGTGAATACCATAGATGAAAGGAATGTGATTGGTTAGTACTTTTTCAGTTTTAGAAGGAGTTNCCTGGTAGAATTTTTGGGGTCATTTAGAAGGAAATTGCATAAGCATTGTACTACTTAAATACTCATTTCTGTCATATTGGATTATTGTATTGAGATCACTACTAATCCAGACAGACCTCACAAAGCATGTATACATAATTAAATGCCAGAGAGAGTATGAAATTCACTTTTGCAGACATGCATTTTTCAATGTCTTTACATTTATTCTCTCCCAGTCTTTCCCTCTCTCTCTTGCTGTCTGTATACCTCTCATTTCTAAGGAGTTCTCTTGAATAAAAGAATGTAGACAAGCCTTCTGATTGGTAGCCTAACATGGTTATTTTCCAAATAAAACTTCCTGTCTTGTCCTTAGCATGCAATTGAAAAATGATATTTTCAAATGCTCTTTTCAATACCATAAGTAGCCTCCTCACTTTATTAAAAGATAACACTAAAAGGTTATATAAAGGCAAAAGATTAAGTCATTTAAAATAAAAATAAGGGCTCTCTGCAATTGAATTCTTGCCTGCATTTTATAAAACTAAAATGAGTTTATTTTGTTAAGTCAAGCAGCAAAACGGAGGAAATAGTTCTGTTTTTTTACAGCCATGGTCCTCTATAATCACTGTCCAGGAATTTTCCAGCACTGGCTTTTTTATTCTACTGAGACTAAAAGTATGCAGATAAAGTCAAGATAATGTAGCAAGGATTCCACAAATGTAACCAAGTTTTACATAGAGAGGGGAAAAATCTGCAGATTTAGTACAAAGTTTGAAGAATATGACTTCATAGAGCTGTCATTCAGAAGCTGGAAAGGACTCCATTTACCTGCTTAGGATCAGGCCCTGATAACCGTCCTGCACAGGTCAGAGTACGTCACACTTTCTGCCAATCAGATGGCTGCTGAGAGGACTTGCAGCAATTCGTGCTTTTCTAACAAATGCTCATGATTCTACACAATGTTCCCAGTAATGTTGCTTATTCACTCTAAGAAGTCTGAAAAGTTTGAGTCAGGAATGTGATCAAATTAAAAAATTGATCCAGTGGTCATTGGTTGAGCACCTAGTTCTAGAGGATATCCAGAGCACTTTGCCAGCTGCATGTTTTTCTAAAACCAGAATTGTCATAGAATTTAGTGTGCCTCAGTTTGAAATGGCTCGCTTCACAAAGATCAGGGGGTCATTTGGCAAATACCCCAGTCGGTCTCATATTCAGGCAGCTCTACCAACAGGTAAGACAACACTCATAGTCTCTCTCTCTCTCTCTCTCTCTCTCTCTCTCTCTCTCTCTCTCTCT
>LZPO01117773.1:7510-24298 GCA_001675575.1 Neotoma lepida
GACATCTAGATTTTTTTTCCAGTTTCTAGGTATTATGAGTAAAGCTACTATGAACATAGTTGAGCAAGTGTCTTTGTGGTAGGATGGAGTGCCCTTTGGGTATAGGCCCAAGAGTGGTATAGNTGGGTCTTGAGGTAGATCGATTACTAGTTTTTGAGAAACCGCCATATTGATTTCCAAAGTGGCTGTACAAGTTTGCACTCCCACCAGCAATGGAGGAGTGTTCCCCTTGCTCCATATCCTCACCAGCATGAGCTGTCACTGAGTTTTTGATCTTAGCCATTCTGAGAGGTACAAGGTGGAATTGCAAAGTAGTTTTGAATTGCATTTCCCTGATGGCTAAGGAGGCTGAATGTTTTTTTCTCAGCCATTTGAGATTCCCCTATTGAGAATTCTCTGTTTAGATCTGTGTCCCATTTTTTAAAATTGGATTATTTGGTTTTTAATATCTAATTTCTTGAGTTCCTTATATATTTTGGATATTAGCCCTCTATTTGATGGGAGTTGGTAAAAGTCTTTTCCCATTCTGTAGGCTGCTGTTTTGTCCTATTGACAGTGTCCTTTGCCTTACAGAAGCTTTTCAGTTTCATGAAGTCCCATTTATTAATTGTTGATCTTAGTGCCTGAGTTATTGATGTTCTGTTCAGAAAGTTGTCTCCTGTGCTAATAAGTTGAACATACTTTCATTGAGCCGGCTTCCCCTTCCCAACACCCCCGAGAAAGAGGTGAATTGTAATATTAAAGTGACAGGAGCTACCCCCTCTGGTCCTATGTAAAAGCTGGGAACTCTGTTCTGCACCATGTAGGGTTGCCTGATTCAGATGGTTTGTGCTCCCATCATGTGCTGAAAAACAAGACTCATTTCTGAATCTGCAAATTCCTGTATATGACCAGAGAATGAAAAGAGCGTGAGTGCTTTGCCCTGACTGCTGACCAAATTCACATTTCATGGTACTTGATTTTTTTGCGAGATGAGGGCTCAAAATTTCTAAGACCTCAAAGAAGGGTAATAGTTATAAAGCGAGCATTTTGTACCTTGAAATGCGATTTTCTGTTTTCTTCTCCTTTGTGAATTTGACTTCCATTATTGAATTTCATGCTTTCCTTTTACTTAATCACTTTTTCATGGCAGAACTCAAGTTAAAATTCTGTCTTTTTGCATAGTATAAAACGTTTTTTTTGGTATCAGTATGTTCTCAAAAATGATATTTAAATAGGAAGTTATCAAACTATATAAACTACATTAAATTAAGGGAGACCTCAGTTATTGAATATAATAATATTCAGGTATCTCTTGTACCTATTGTAGCCTTTTGTCCTTTGTGTTGTCACAAACTCTTAAATAACAGTTTTTTTCCTGTTTCAGGAAAGGAAAAAGGTACTTATTATGTCCATTTCCAACTCCTGGGTTACTGTAATTCTACTTCCTGTTCTTCTTTTCTGTTTGAAGGCCATTTCCTCTTCCTAGAATGCTAATAGCTTTTTATGATAGAGGAGAATAGCAAGATGGGAGTGATATGAAGGATAGAGAAGTTTTCCAATGATTTATTTTAAATTGTTTTCCCTTTGTTTTTCCCAGATATTGAAAGATAGTTGTTCTTTAATACATACCCCACCCCCTGACACACACTTTCATATCTTGGTCACATGACTTCCATTTCTTTGGCTCTCTCTCATCTGATGTCAGCAGAAGAAAATGTCAAAGGACATATTGAGTTTGCATGTACATTGGATTCTAATAGCTTACAAGCCTGAACTTTTTTTCAGTTATTAATATCATCTGTGTGTGTGCACTCATGAGTACATTATGTGGTGGAGAGCACATACTCCATGGCACATTTGTTGAGCTCAGAGGACAACTTTTTGGATCCTTTCACCTTTATGTGCGTTTTCGGAATTGAGCTCAGGTCACCAAGCTTGTACAGTAAGTACTTTTGCGTTCCCAGCCCTGACCTTTAAATATCATTTGGGGGTTGGAGAGATGGCTCAGCAGTGAAGAACACAACACATACTGCTCTTGTAGAGGACCTGAGTTTTGTTTCCAGTGGCTCCTATCAGATGATGCACAATCATCTTTAGCTCCAGGGATTAGATATCTTCTTCTGAGTTCTGTAGGCACCTTAACTAACATGTGCACCTGCCCCCGATCCCAACACATTCATATACATGTAATTAAAAGTATACTAAATATTAATAAAATTGAATATCATCTAGGAACAGTAGTGGAATAGTTTTGAGATTTGGTGATAGTATGTATTTTTTTGTTATGGCTAATATAGCTTGATCAAAAGTCCAGTGATACAGCCTAGCTTCATGTGAAAGGGTTATTCTGATGAAAACACGTCAGTGTTATTCTTTGTAACTTTGAAGTTCTATTTTCAGATACTTTTTTTGTTTTTGTTTTTTTGAGCCTGGGTTTCTCTGTATAGTCCTGGCTGTCCTGGAACTTGCTCTGTAGACCAGGCTGGCCTTTGAAATCAGAGATCCACCTGCCTCTGCCTCCCAAGTGCTGGGATTAAAGGTGTGTGCCACCACCACTTGGTCCATTTTCAGATAGTCTTATGTGTTAGGACAAGGCAAGTTATTGAATAATTACAATAAAAATTTGTGTGATTGTAATTGTAAATTATTTGTTTCTTTTACACAAAGAGTCTGACAAAAATTAAGTACATAAAATATTGTCAGGAGAAAATAACATTGAAATGAAAAGACTTGATTATTAATAAAGCAGTACCATTTGTACATATTGATAAGAGAAGACACAGTATATGACCCTACACGGGAAATGACGGAAGAGTGTGGAGCATAGTAATGAACTGGATTGACATTTGGTTCCACAGACGCAGGGGAGGCCTGCGCTCACCGCTCACTGTGTTTATGTCTTTAGTCAAGTAACCTAATTATATTGATTGTCCATCTTTTCACCTATAAAATTGGGAGGGGATTATCTCATAAGTTCTGAAACACCATTTAAAAGTGACATATGCAAATTGCCTAGTACATTGTGATAATTTAGAGCTATTACTTTTGGCAAGAAAATAACAATAATAGTAATATGCAAACAGATAAAATTTTTGTGGAAATATAATACAGTTTTTTGTTCACTCTCTAGTTATTGAATGTCTGATGTAGCTATAGGTTTAAGAATAAGTTAAGTAGAAAAAATTTAAACCATTTTGATTATTATTGAATAATACAAAGTATATTGTTATTTTCATGTTAGTCTCTAGGTTAGGAATACTTTTGGGTAGATAATAAGATTAAATTGTCCTATTATTTAGGGAGAAAGAAAAAAGACAAAGTTACAGATTCATCTGCACGCTAAGACAGCTCTCAAACAGGCAAAATAGCATGAATTAATTTTTTTCTTTAATAATGTTACTTTGCTTCACTCTGTTGTCTTTTAGTCTGCTGCTGGTTAAAGAAAATTGGTAACTGGTACCAATTGTATAAAAGTTTTGTTATAAATGGTTTAGAAGCTTTATTTCTTTCCTTTATTCTCCCTTTCCAAACTCTTAGAAAACATTGATATTTCTTGTATTCCCTCTAGGGGAGCAAGTCAGTGACAGCCTCCTCTGTGTGTGTGTGTGTGTGTGTGTGTGTGTGTGTGTGTGTGTGTGTGTGTGTGTGTGTGTGTGTGTGTCTAGGTCAGGGAAGAAAAAGTAATCACAGAAACAGTAATGCAATGATAGGCATTAGAGGTATGACACATCCCTAGTAGCCATGTGAATTTGAGGTTTTATTAGTTTCCCTTAGAATCTAGTTTTCTAGGTTTTTGTTTTCTAGTAGATTTTTATCTGCTGTGCAATTAGAAGCTATTTAAACTGCATCTAAAAGCCCCATGGACTCCCTTTGATATTAATTAGTATTTAGTATCCATGTAGACCTTAACATTTTTGTTTCTCTTTATCAGAAAGAATTCTATAAGCCTTATCAAGGTATATATGAAATTCCATTATCCATTATCAGACTATGGATTAAAACTTTTTTTTTTTAAACTCAAAGAAAGTCATGTATAGATAAAGTAGGAAAAAGTACCCGGCACAGAGCCATGTTCATTGTCCCATTGCCAATGGAGCTGATGGACTAGTGAATCAGGTTTGAATTTTCTCTTTACTATATGAGAAGAAAACTGCATTTTTTACATTGACTTAGCCATTTATCCAAATTAAAAGAAAAAAAAAACCAACTATAAGTTATTACCTACAAAGTTTGCTTTGAGAATAGACTTTTTGGTTTTTGGAGGAGATTTTGCTGCTTTTATGAATTTAAAATGACACTCTTTTACTTTAGCAGACACATTTTGTTTTGAACTTTAATACTGTGTATGTTTTTTTCCCCATTTTTACCTATTTTGTGATCAGTGGAAAACTAATGGTGAAATTATAAAACAGTTTAATAAAATATCTTGTTTCATAAGAATGGCTTTTGGTTGCTTTTGAATGAATATCAATTCCTAAGAACCAAAGGTGAGGACTTTTTATGTTTTGTAAATTCTGTTTCACACTGAGGACCAGGGAAACAATCATGAGTGTATTTTTTTCTTTCATTCTAGTAGATGACATTGATTGTGTACCAGTCATGTATCAGATATTGTACTTACAACTTGTATATAATGTATATTACTAAATGCATGCTTCTATTATTTTCCTTTTAGGCTGAGAAAGAAAGTGTAAGTAACTAAAAATTGTGTAGTATGTAATGATGGAACTGATGTATGATACCAGATCTGACCTATATTATTCATTAAGAATTGTTAGACATCATAGGTATTTCGTAAACATTTATTGAAAAATAAATGTGAAGTATTGCCTTCAGTATGCTTTACAAAAAAACTGAAGAGTGTATGTGCTGCTTAACATTCAGTAACTAGAAATTTATGTGCCTCTAATTAACGTTCTCTTCCTGTAGGAAAGACGGCTAAAAGAAAGAGAAGCCAGAAGAGAAGCCAACAAAAGGCAAACAAAGGTAAGGAAGTGTGTGTGTGTGTGTGTGTGTATGTAAGTCAGTATCTTCATATCTAAACTGTTTTGTTCTTTTTAAAAAACAAGTCTGCTAGGGTATTTGACAAAGAGAACTTTATATAAAATAAAGACAATCTTTTGTAATATTAAAATTAATTTAAATTGCTATTTTCCATATACATTTATTTTTTATGTTCATTTTTATATCAGGGCATTCTGATCTAGTTGGATTTGAGTCCTCGTAGTCTATTGTTTACTTTCTCATTTATTTGTTTTCCTTTATAAAAGATTAAAAATTAAATGTGCTAGTTTGCAATCTGGAGTGCTTGACCCTCCTGACCACCTTTTCTATTAACTATAGAAGACAATTGACTTTGTGGGCCAGTTCTGACAGGATTTGCGTATCTGTCATTTTTAGACTAGAAATATGGCCTGTTTTGTACTCAGTTGGATAATTTGATAATAGATTACCATGAGAACATTGGTTGCTTTGCTCCTCCTTTGAGAATCTAGATGAAAAACTCTTTAAGCTTTAGTATATCCCATAAACATGTATAGTTTCCCTGAAATATATATGTAAAATTCTGAGTACCATCCATATACAGTTATGATTTTTAATCTGGCATGCTTAACACTGAGAAGGTCTCAGCTCCTGAATTCTAGGGCTTTTAATAGAAATGATTTCCTAGACCCAGGGCCAAATACTGAATGCCATTTCTCATGCTGTATGTGCCGTGCCTGACTAGCCATGACTTTTTTCTTGGCACTTAGCAAAGATCTGATTCTTTTGAGTAAGTCCATAACAGATGTTCTTTGCCCCGCCCCCACCCCACCCCCATGCTGGCTATAGCGCTTAGAAAGCAAGTGAGAGATATAACTCATGGTATAGTTTTGAAGTGGGAAGCAATTGCATCATAGTGTAAGAGGAAAAAATTGCATATATTCAATATTAAAGAGCACTCTCTTTAAAAGTGTCTGAAAATGAAAACTCTAGAATGTGCAGCCTGTTAGTGCTTTTGCATATGTTTATCATCCAAGGTTGAAGTTCATGGCCAGGAAACTGGGTCATAGGAACTGTACTGGATAAATATAATTAAAGAAGAAAATCTTACCCTTCATGAAAACAGCTGACATTATGGGTATTTCATGTTCAGTGTAAAAATAAGCCCATTTTGTTTTACTAAAAAGCTCTTATTTCCAGATAGGAAAGTAAGAAAGTCATGTTACTCTATTTCCTTTGATTTTTACATTTGCATGTAGAGTCTACCTTTGTGTTTGTGGGTTCCATATCTATAGAGTTTTCCATCTATAGAGCACAAGTGTAGTTAATCCTACACCTGTAACAAGCATGTACAAATTTTTTTGCATTGGTTTTTTTATTTTAAAGATTTTATTTTCATTACATGTACTTGTTTGTGGTTGTGTGGAGATGTGTGCACGTGAGTGCAGGTGCCCGTGGAGGTCAAGTCTCCTGGAGTTGGAGCTGTAAGTGGTTGTGAGCCACCTGACGTGGGTGCTGAGAACTGAATTTGGGACCCATGGAAGAGTAACAAGTGAGCCATCTCTTCAGCCTTTGCCATTGTTTTTTAAAACAGAATTTTAACAATTAAATATGGCTTACATATTTTTCGGTATTATAACTCTGGTGTGATTTAAAGGATAGGGACTTGGACATTTTGAGGTTTGGGTATTGAGGATGGATGAGAATCTTGGAACCAGTTGCACTTAGGTCTTGAGAGAAGACTACTCAGTATGGTTTATTTTTTATATTTATTGATGTTGTGTGCTTGGTCTTTGATAATGGGTCGAATTTGAAGAATTGTTTTTACTTATTAGCCTGCTTCTGGATTCCTTTCCTTTAGTCCCTCTATAGATGGGTGTCTGTGTTTATTTTGATCCTATTTCTGTTGGGAAAGTCAACTTATGGCCCACTGTTAAGATTTTCCATTAGGGTTGATCTCATATGTGACCTCTTTTTCCTCTCCTCTCCTTTTTCGTGTTTTTCCTGTGGGAAGGAGAGGGACTTCCTTGTCAGGAGAAGACCTTTTACTGTCTAGCCATGAGGAGTGTGCTGAGAATAAGTAAAAGGGGAAGGCTGTGCCAATGATGAGGTTCTTCTGCTCAGCCAGGACCTTTAGTGGATAGAGGCTTTCTCTTAGAGTCACTGTGAATAGTTGAGATACCGTCAAATCACAACGCTCTTCTGGGAGTACAGATATGAGAGTCACTCCTTTGAGTGGTGTTACCATAGGGCTGAGTGGCAGTTTATAACCAGGTCTCTGACATTCCCCAGTACACTGAGGTAAAATGAAAGTATAATGAATCTCTCAGAAACTTGATAATTTGTTGAAGTTTCTATCTCTGGTCTGTTGTAAGAAGAATATGAGAGTGAAACTTTTACGATGATTTCCTGAGTACCCAACATTTAGTGGTACAGATTTTTAAAATTACATGTATTTATTTTATTGGTGTGTGTGCACATGCGCATATACACATGGGCGCACATGTGGAGGTCAGAGGACAACTTGCTGGAGTTTTCTCCTACCATGTGGGTCCTAAGATTGAACGCAGATTATCAGACTTGTTGTCGAGCACTTTTGCTCACTGAGCATTTTACTGGCCCAAGATACAGATCGTTTAGGTATGAAAACTTTCTTTAGTAAAGAAATTCTGAAGAACAGGACTGCTTCTGTTCCAGCTAACAAAATGATATACAGTTGTTGTGGTGATCAACAGAGTACATTAGTTTTGGAGTTAAAAGAAATTGTTTGGGAAATACAGCTCCATCTTGTTATTTAGCTAGGTTTCCTGTTGCTCTGATGGCTGGTCACATGTGTTAATTATAATATCTGATGGCTGGTCACATGTGTTAATTGTAATATCTGATGGCTGGAAGGAGTTTTGCAGTTACGTAAAGAAAAAAAAAACAGCAGTGCAAAAACTTGCGATACATCCCAATACTTCTCAGGGCTCTGGTAATTTTTAAAAAGAAGTAGGATTTATTAAACCCAAGTGTGATGCTGATGAAATAGGAATTGATGATAAAGGAACCAAAGAGAACAGCTTAGAAGACTGAAACACTGGAAAGTGACATTACGTTGAAATTTAGAACAGTTCATACATTTTGAGGTTGAAGTTCTATAATCATTATAAATCTTTCTAGTTTTATTGCTGGGATGCTTAATTTACTTGACAAGAATGGCTTAAGAATAGTTTACCCAGCAGGTAAAGGCAAATAAAAGGGAAATAGAGGAGAAAAGAAGTTAAATAAAAGGCAGGAGTAGAGAAGAATACTATAGAAGAAAAAAGAAAGTAGCAAGAAGTGAGGAAGAAGAAAAAGATTTACTAAGAATGAGAAAGTGCACGCAGCAGTAGGCTCAGCTCAGACAGAAACTATATAGGGTTAAGTATTCCCACACTCGTTTACTGAGAGCAGAGCTCATCAACTGACAGGAGCCTTCAAGTAATGGACCTGAGCCTGGACTCAAAAGGCAGACCAACCTTTGCAGCCACATATCTGCCTTTCACTGCTATAGAACCCGAAGACTTGGAAGCTCCAGCCATCTGCTTTACATTCACAGTNCTGTCAGTCTGACAGCATGGCAGCATGATTAATACTTAGGGAATCTTGAAAGTATGAAAAAGGCCCTGTGCCTGTATACATTTCAGTGCTTGTTTTTGCTTCCTAGACTCCCAACTTCCTAGACAGTTAGGAAACACCCCGGGCTTGAACAGTAGCCACCCTAGGGATTATGAGCTGGGGAGTTTGGGGACAGTGAGTTAACCTGTCTAGCCCACAGACTGTAAAGCTAAGTGTGGCCACCAGAGGCCCCTGATATACCAGAGAAAGTATTGACGTGAAAACAGTCTGGCTGACATTATAACTGCCAAATGCAAACACCAGTATATGCTATAGAAAAGAAGAGTTGGTGTCTTAGTTAGGGTTTTACTGCTGCAATAAAGGCCATGACCAAAAGCAACCTGGGAAGGAGTTTATTGCAGCTTACAGTTGTAGGGCATTTTGAAGGCAAGTCAGGGCAGAAACTCAAGGCAGGAACCTGGAGACAAAAACTGATGCAGAGGCCATGGAGGAACACTGCTTACTGGTTTACTCCTAATGGTCTGTTGAACCCTGCTTTTTTTTTTTTTCTTTTAAACAGACACTTTATTTATTATGTATACAGAAGAGGGTGACATATCTCATTACAGATGGTTGTGAGCCACCATGTGGTTGCTGGGAATTGACCTCAGGACCTCTGGAAGAACAGTCAGTGCTCTTAACCTCTGAGCCACCTCTCCAGCCCCGAACCCTGCTTTTTATACAACCCAGGATCACCTACCCAGGGGTTGTCCCACCCAAAATGATCTGAGACCTCCCATATCATCATTAATCAAGACAATACCCCAAAGACTTGCCAACAGTTCAGTCATATGGTGGCATTTTCTTCAATGAAGATTCCTTCTTTCCAGGTATCTAGGTCTGTCAGGTTGACAAAAACCAGCCAGTAGAACTGGTGTATTCACATTTACCACCCCTGCCCTCCCCATATATGTGATTGGCAGTTTCCAATTTTCAAGGACCCAGGTAGAAGCTTCCCTAAAATGTAATCATTTTGTGTGTGCAGTCAAGCCAATGGAAACTGAAAACAAGCAAGCATGGCTATTCTGAGATTTGATAGAGAAAATTTCAAACCAAAATTACTTAAAAGAGAAAAAGAGACAAACCACTATTAATAAAGTGATTTATTCAACAAGATGATATTACATATACTCTGAATAGTAAATATTTCACAAAACAAATATTGAGTGTATAGAAAGTCTTATAGAATATAGTTCCTGATATAGTAATAGTGGGTGATTGCAATATTCCACTCTTAAATTTTATAAATAGGTCATCAAAACCCGAAATCAATAATAAAATATAACCCTCCAAAATTAAACTATAGCATGAATCAAATGGACCTAATAGATATCTACAGAATATTCTATTTGGTCAGAAACAATCACCCAATGATGTTAAATGACATCTGAGTGCCTGAGTGTACTGGAGTTTGGGTTTATTGACAGACACTTAAAATGCAAGAATAGTTTTTAGTATTCAGTACAAAGCTTACAGTTATATGGTATATAAACAGAAGCATCTATATTCCTAATAGACTCCAAGACAGTCTCAGAGAGAGAGGAAAAGATGGGTTTGGGGAACATACTAATCTCTCATCAAAAGAAGTCAGGGTTCTGCCTTTTATCTTGAAAGGAGGAAGGAGTCAGTGGGAAATGAGAACAGTGAACATAGCTAACAAAGAATGAGCTTTGTATTGATTATTAATAACCATTCTTGGTTTTGGAGGTGGGTGATAGGGGAAAGTGATTTCCTATTTGTAAGAATTTATGGTATCTACCACCTCTTGTGTTAGTGGCAGTAGGTTTTGTGGATAAGCCTTTTGGGGATACATTTTTACTTTGTTACATGTGGGCTATAGAGTGACAAAGCTTTAGTGTTTCTTCCTTTTAAGCCATAAAGACTGTTGTTGGAGAGCACCATAAACTAGTGCTCCAAAGACTCTAAAGTTAGTAACTACAGGAATTTCTCCCTGCAAGTAATCATGTCTCTAAGAAGAATTTGTTTTTCTCTCTGACATGGTATTTTGTTTGTTTATTTGTCATGGTTTTCCTTTTTGTCCCTCTAAGAAATTATAGATAAAAATACTTGGAAAGTAAAATTTTAATTGCTGTTGTTATTATTTTCAACAATAAATAATTCATCTTTCCTATATTTTCTTGCTTTGGGGAAAAGATATTGCCAGGTATCAGTAATGTTTTATGCTGAAAGATTTTTTTCTTCTCCATGTTTTTTTTATTACTGATGTATTTCAGGATTGAAAGACTTCTTTACTTGAGGAGAACTCTTGAATTTGTTATTTGTATGGTGTGTTGGTATAGCTTTTTTACATCACCTGGAATGTTATAGCCTTTCGAATACTTTCATCAAGATTATCCTACTTGAGCAATAAGCTTATGAAATAAGTGGAAACATTATAATCTTTCAACTGCTGAAAAAGTTTGAATCAAAAAGTCTAATTAACTGACTTGGGTTAGATCATATTTAATTGGTGGGATGAAAAATGTCTTAGGACTCAACAAAGGTCTTTTGACCTTGTGTAGGAGTTTATCTGTTTTGTCTCTTGAGATTTTTACTTGAACAAATCCTACTTATACTGCTGTGGGCAGTATCCAGAGTGTTTATATTGGGGTCTTCTAAACCATCAATGATTTATATGCAGGATCACTCTAGCTCCTTAAGCTTTACTTTTCCTTATTAATGCAGCCATTCTGGAGAAATGTTGGTAGTTTCTGCTAAGGTGAATATTTGCCTATGCAGTGTGCTATACTTCCTGTCTAAGCATATAACGAAAGAAATACATACGTGCTTATGCCAGAAACTGTTCACATAGCAACACTAGTTATAACCATCAAACATTGGAAGTTACCCAAATTATAGAGTAGATAAATTGTAGTATAGTCATACACTGAGATATTACATATCTATTATTGCTATATACAATACTAGGAACAAATTTCACAAATATAAATTAAGCAAAATAAGCCAGAGGGAGAGTTAATGTTTAGTACTCCATTTATGTAAAGTCTTTCTCAAAGGAAAAATAATGTTTGGGGTTGTAGTTAGGATTCAGGACTGATTTTTTTGTGGGGAGAAGAGTATTGACACTGAGAAGGCAAGATGAACTTGGGAGATTTCCATGGAGCTTGAGTTCTGATTCCTAGTCTGGTCAGTTAGTGATGTGGTTGTGACCTCTTGTTGGGCTATATGCTTGTGGTTTGTACATGGTCCTACCTGAACAGTATACCTGTTGCCTTTCTCATTGCTGTAGCAAAATCCCTGGCAAGAACAACTTCAAGAAGGAGGCTTTATTTTGGCTCATGGTCTGAGGATGCAGTCCATCATAGTGAGAAAGGAAGCCAGAGCAGCCAGAGCTCAAGGCAGCTGCTCACACTGCATTCTTCCTCAGTCAAGAAACAGAAATGAAATGTTCACAATTAGCTTATTTTCTCCCTTTTTATTCAGTCCTGGACCCAATCTTTTTGAATGGTACCATCCACATTTAGGGTAGGTTTTCTTACTTCATTTAACCTAATCTAGAGAATTTCTTATAGATATGCCCAGAAGTTTGTTTCCATGGTTATAATCAAGATTAACAACCACACATATCATACTTAATTAAGATTTTATTTTTATTGAAAATGAAGAGGTAGATAAGATCCATAAGTACTTTCAGCTCAGATGTTTAAGTTTGGAGATTTTTGAATATAGGATATTGTGCATAACTCTTACAAATAATAAGAACTATAACTCCTAAAAGGGGGCTTAACTGAAAGCTCTGAAAAAGTTAATAATTTATATTCCAATACATAATTTTGAGATCCCCATGTCCCAAAAAGTGTGATGATTCACCTCCTAAAATTTATACTATTATTTCTCTCAAATAAGAAAATGTATGTTCTTGTGATTCTATAGCTTGGAAAATGCTGCAAAACAGTACATACATGACTTTAAAGTTCCCTTATCAATAATCATATTGATTGCCTGTTTTGGACTGGAAGATGATTACTAGTAGATTTAGAATTGATTGATTGTTTCATTTTACCCATCTTAATTTTGGCCTGTGTTCATCAATTTCCCCCTTATTACAGGCATATTTCATTTTTACTTCATAAAGACATATTTCCTTTTTTTCATTTACTTATACTAATACAACTGTCTTTGGAAACAAGAAAGTATATTCTAAGAAGACTTCAACCTCATTGAATTTTTTTAAAAACATGATTTGTATCAAAATTGTAAACATGACTACTAGTGAGCCTTTGTTTTCTAAAGTCCACCTACCCGTACATTTTTTGCTCTTGTCAGTACAACTGGTACTTGGTGTTTTCTAGTGCTCCTTTGAGAAAAACAAAATAAAGGAAGAAAAGAACAAATATTTTCTAAGCAAAGGTGGAAAGATTAGAATGAAAGAGAACATCCATGCTATGAATTCTGCATTGTGATGCTCAGATCATAGGTTATAGGTCTCCCTTAATCAGTAATTGCCAGGTTCCTGAGTTGCTCTCAGAAGAGCAAGAGGTTTGGCAGTTCATTTCTGCCAATAAACTTTGTGGTCCAGGTCGTATCTTCTGAACCCTAGTTTCCTCTTTTGTAATAACAGCAGTGATATAGCCTGCATCATCAGCCTTCCAGGGCTCATGTGAGGATTAAGTCTATATAGTGAGCTGTGAATCACTTTTTGAAATGTGAATTATTGCTATCAGCACTATATGTCTTTTAAGGTAAGCTTGTACTGAGATACCCAGAATCAATGAAAGCTGGAATGTGTTGTTGCTAAATAGCTGAAAGATGCTTCAGCTGTAGACATGCAGCATCTTCCTTCCTTTTTCTCTCCCATCTATTTGGGTGAAAGGCTTATTTGCGTGCATTTTTGTAGTGTGCATGTATATAATTAAGATACTACAACCACCCCCACTAGGAGCTAGAGATCCAAGTCCAGATTTGCTTCTTTATACATTTTACATTATAACCTGAGGTACTTTAAACTCCTGACATACATAAGCCCGTTTTGGTTTGCCTTATGCTTCCATAGGAGATTGTCTATGTGAGGGTAAGTGTATCCTCAATCAGTTCAAGCTCAGCATGCCCAGTTCTAGTTGTGTCTCATAGTACTTGATTGCATGCAGGCCAGCACCTGTTGTTCTTGCCCTGTAAACTTTCACACAGCATGCAAAACCAGTATAAGCAATGAAAAAATATTGCCCAGAGCTTTAGAAAATATGAGGACAATCAGAATTTGGCTTCTCTCTGTTGAGAATATGTGAATCTTGTATGTTCATTTCAATATTAGAGGAAAGAGAAAGCCCTGAGAGTAAGTACACTGGTAAAAGTACCCTTGGTGGTTTGCACAAAACTGATGCTAACCTAATGAATCTAATGGTCTGAGATTCTGGTCTCTATATTTAGTGTTGGCAATAGGTCACTATGACATTGAATAACCTCATAACTACTATGACTCAGGTGTTCTAGACCAGATAAATGTCTTGCAGCATCCCTTTCAGGTTTACAGTTCCAGTTCCTTTCTTATCTATTAGGTAAAAAAGTATCCTCTATCATTTTTATGTTCTTTCAGACCATTCTACATAACATTTGCAGGTGTGTGAGTTTATTCTACACAGCATCTTCAACAGTAGTTGAATGTAGAAGAAAACTATAATCATCACAGTGCAGAATATTTATTTGACTTTCTTAGGGTTTTTGGAGAACATAATATTTTTGAGAATATAGAACGTATCAGATTTTACTGGCATGCAAAAGGCGTAACAGGAAACAAAGCTAAAGAATTTGATGATTAATAGAGGCTATTAGATGCAAAAGGTGGGAGGATTCAGAATAATTATGGGGGTGTGCCTTAGGATTTGGGGAAGAATACAATATAGGGTGGTAAGGATGATCCTAATAGGAGTCATCTTTTTACTCTTGAAGTACTTGTGATGTGTTAGTTCTGATAATGGCAAGTTAGAATTAAACTTGTCCTTGAGGAACTAACAGTGAATTGGAAGAAATTTGAAAGAAATTTGCCTTTATGAGCCTGGCTTATTTCATTGAACACGATGACCTCTAGTTGTTTCATTCATCTTTCCTTTTTGCATGTGGCATAATTTCTTTTATGACTGGAGAAAATGTCATTATTTATATCACATTTTCTTTATCTAGTCATTTATTAACAGATTAACAGGTTAATTCTGTAACTTGGTTGTTATAAGTAGTATTTAAATAAACATGAATTACACAATTATCTCTTTTGTATGTTGACCTAGATTTCTTAGGGAATATACCCAGGAGTAGTTGGTATGATTTCCTGGAATTATGAACTATGTTAACATTAACAATGAAAAATGCTTTCCCAATTTCCTTCCAATGAAAGAGCTCAATTGGGAAAGCATTTTTTTATTATTTAATGTTCAGATCTGGAAATACTAATATTTGAATGTCAGAGGAATCTTTTAGAATAACACATGTTTGATGTTCCTGAATCTTCCTGTTTGACATATTTCATCATATATTTTTATTGAGAAAGTTTTTATTAGCATTTATTTTGTAGGTCTACTACCCTACTGAAGGTCATTTAATATATAAACATTACTCTAAATTTCATTCTGAACAGATTGTGGATCGTCAATATGGATATCAAAAATAAGAGTGAATGTGTGCTTAAATATATTTATAGATCATAAAATCTCAGTTTTGTTCTTGTTTGATATTCTGTAATTTTGTCAGAAGATTTTTGTATATTAAGAGAGGTTTGGTAGATATGCTATTTTCTAAAATCATGCTTTTTATGAAGTGTGCTAAACCTGTTAAAATATTTTTACAGACATTTTGACAGTTAATATTTTTACCTTCACTGTAGAGAATTTTAATAAAATGTGGATATATATCAGAAGCCTGAAATTCAAGAACTTCTAGCATCATTTATGTGATTTCCCTTGCCTGGAAATCTGGGAGTCATTTTCAGTGTTTTCACACTTAGACAATTGTGTCAAATTTTTGTAGTTCTCTTTTAGTAAATCATCCAAACCAATAAGTACTTATCTAATGGAGTGTCTTACATTTCAATACTGAGACATGGCATTGGCATCTGTGAATGTGTTGAGCTAAAGTCATAGCTACCATGAGGTCCCTGTAGAACTATAGTCTGTTTAATTTACTTGATTTTACTGTGAAAAACAGTAATATCCATAATTACAGGGAACTGTTTATTAGAAGGTATAACTTTGAATACTAAAACAATAGCCAGTTGCCTA
This sequence comes from Neotoma lepida, assembly GCA_001675575.1. NCBI lineage: Eukaryota > Metazoa > Chordata > Mammalia > Rodentia > Cricetidae > Neotoma > Neotoma lepida. The sequence continues at coordinate 23,344 of LZPO01117773.1, forward strand.
TTTGACATCTCTATTTGGATTTTTAGTGAGAATCTCAACATATCTAAATTTAGCCTTCATATCTTTGTGTCCCAAATATGTTATTCCCATGATCTTCATTATCCCAGGAAGGAATATACCTGTCCTTTCATTAGTGGAACAGAAATCTTAGAAACACTGTTGACTGATCTCTTTCAGACTACCAGAGCTTACTAGTAAGTGCCATTTATTTTACCTTAAAAATAGGCAATTTGGAAGCTGGACGTGGTGGTGCATGCCTTTCATCCCACCACTTGGGAGGCAGAGGCAGGTGGAACTCAGTTCAAGGCCAGCCTGGTCTACAAAGTGAGTTCCAGGACTATGCAGAGGGACAAAAAACCAAAGGAAAAAAAAAGGAAATTTGGTATAACTCAGATATGTCTGAAGTTATTATTAGTTAATAGTGATATACCATAGTTAAGTTTTTTTACTTATGATAAATACACCCTGAAATGTTAGCCATAAGAAAGGTCTGCTTGGAAGGTATATGGTAATTATGTTCTTAGAAATCTAAAATTATCTAAAAATAGAACACCAAAATTTATATCCATAATCCAATTTTTAATATCTTTATTATATCACTTTGCTCCAAGTCACCATCGCCTTTAAACAGAAGCTGTTAATTTTTAAGAACCTTCTAGTCTGTTCATAGCATTTCTACTATCTGCCTCCTATTTTAATATAGTAGTGAGAACAAACAATTAGAAGTAGGTTGTATTATATTACCCTTCTATTCAGATTCCAAGCCTTAAAGGACTTCTCCTGCTTAATTGTAGTAATAGCTGCAAAATTCTACATACAATTCAGATTTTATTTCCCTCTGTTTTGCCAATTAATTCACTTTAACTTCAGGTTTTCTAATTATTTCTTATGAACAATAAGCAAATTCTGGCCCTTGCCCTTGGTGTGCTATCAGATTGCTATGTCAATCACTTCT